>VDFB02269497.1:0-65701 GCA_007258455.2 Sequoia sempervirens
GGGTAACTCATTATAGGTTAGTTAATCCAATGATAACGTAAATAAACTAATTAAAGGAATAGGTAGTATCAAACACCTAACAAGATTAATTTTTCCTCGCTCATGGATGCAAGGGCTTGTATAGACTTGGGATGGGATGAGAAGGTCTGGAATGGAAAGATCATTGTCTTTTCTTCATGAGAGATAACTAATTCCACACTGGTTTGCATGAGGGGCCGAGAGTCATTAGAGGTTTCCAGGATATCTCAAGATGGGGGTCAAGACCTAGGAAGACTTACCTGGATATCCCATGTAACATTGTGATGACACTTCTCCTAAGTCAATAGTATGTTTGTATCAATGATGCAATTGATTATTTCACTCTGGAAGCATTGCAAGTTCATTGTGTTAAGTGATGTTGTATTTGCATTTGATTTAGTTCAGTTATGTATTAGCCTGTGTCTAGAGGTAGATGGTCAGATTGTCTAGGAATCCTTATTACTATCTCCTAGCACGAGGGGTGAGCCTTTGAGTATCACTTGGTTGGGTGGAACATGCACCTTACTCTATTGGGTTTTCTTCTTATTCATGTGGATGAGATTTCTAGTTGGAGAGCTCGTGGGATCCAATTTCATTTCATGCTTTATTCATTTCAGTTGATCTTGCAATTTATTACCCCTCATTTGTTATCGAGATGGAAGATGTAATATGTAGCCATGCTCATGGGATTTACCTCATTCGGGGAATGAGAGTTGTAATCTTATTGTTAAATGATTGTTATTTGAAATCGTGAGGTACCTCTTATTCTTTGATGAAATTTATCATGCATGGAATGTATTAGTTCTTAATTCCTTAAGTAATTAAATGTTATGGTTTCAATTCATGTTTCTTGTTTGGGTTTTAAAGTAATCTCAGTCTCGTAACCTTAGAGGTTGTTGGCAATGGGTAGTGAACTTGCATGTTAATTGTACTTAAACAAAAAAAAATTGTGCATTTGAGTAGTTATTTGTAACTTCCTCTAGGGTTGCATGGCGGGGCATTACAAGCCCCGCATATTCCTTTTCCTAGAATGAAACCTTAAGGTTTTTGGTGAACTCCTAAGTCAAAGATCACCATGTGGGTCCAAGCTCATGGGCCCCACTTACGGGAGGTCATCACCTTTATGTCATTTCATAATGGTGAAGCTTTGCTACCTCCCCATTTTGAGGAGGTGCAACCCACCAACGTTGTCGTCAGAGTACCATTTACTTGTCACAGGCTCCCCCATGGCGGGAGCCATCTGTTATCTCACCATTGAAGAATGGAATTCATACGTGGCATACCCGCATGATTCACCCACATTCACTTATCCCTTGTAGAATTTCATGACACCATGACCACCACTCGCTCGACTATTCTCAAATGTTATTCTTAGCGTCACCTTCAAATTGGTTCTCCGCATTGGGACTCATAGGATTTCTTTATTGCAGGGGCTACAAGCTACCTCACTGTTCATAATGTTCCTCCCTAGTGACTTTTCTGCAACTAACATGCTCACTTCTAACATCTGTGTCATTTTATCCAAGCTTAATATCAGATCGATTATGGAATTCTAAGCCAATGTTGGTTATTGGCGAAGGTCAATGCCAAAGCTTTTCACTTTACAAACGATGACATTCAAAGAATGGCACTAATGAAAGTCATTTATGTGGAAGCCACGATGCGGGTCTCTACCTACCTCTTGCCATTCTCTTAATGACACTCCTTTGATTCCTTCCCACACACCTACCTCCATGGGATTCTTATCTATAGAGCCTGCTATTATCTCCGCTGCGTGCTCTAAGGAATGACTTCTCATCATGCGGGTGCCACCACCTCTGAGGTTGTTCCTTACAACATAGCCAAATGAATTTCCCACACTATTCCCCCACACACCCAAGCTCTTTCAAGCTTCCACGTCTTCTTTTCTATGAGCTATGCAATTTGGTGTCAAGTGGAGCTTTTAAGATTTTGATGTATTCCCTGAGCTCGTCATGATTCTACCTATAGGCTAAAAGTATTCATCAATGTGCATTAGATTGGTGCCTGTAGGCATAGTTTTTCTTTCTCTAACCAACCAAATTCACTCATGATTAACAAGCAAGGGTGATGTAGGATGCAGCGATTTCTTATGGGTTGGATGTTTCTCAGTACAAAATAACTACCTAAGGTGAATTGGCTAGTATTACAAGGCTGTAGAGACTTGTTCCTCCCTAGTTTTGCATCCCATGAAATTCCCTACCTTCTTCATACCTAATTAACATGTGTATACATCCAAAATTGGTCTGGAAAAAATTAATTAAATACTAGTTATTTAATTAATAAAAATCTTTATTTCCTTTACTGTATAAAAAAATTGCAAATTTTATTTATATGGTTCACATTTCTTAATTCTTCCTATCTAAACCACTTTCTTCATGATTTAATTAAGTAAAAAAAATTAACTAATTTGTTTTCTTTGTTTAATTCCCTCTCATTAAATTTGAATTTTTAATTCAAATTTTGTCACATTTCTCCATATTTTTCTAACCTCCTTCCACCTCACCTTCCATCTCACCATGTGTCACATGAAATCAATTATTCCTAATTTCTAAAATGGGTATTTATCCTCAACAATATCAACAAACTCAAGGACACATGGCTTGTTCTTTCCATTTATTCTCCTCTACACTTGGCAAGCTTGTTCTATTAAAGGGAACAACTTCCTTGTTTCTCTCTAACCTCATTTCTCACTGTTGATCTCTCCAAAATGAATCCTGATCATCCATTGTTTCCAACTCACTTGATGCCTTAGTAAAATCTATAAATAGAGGCTCATTTATAGCTTTTCGATAGAGAGCATTGCATACAATTACTCTGCAGAAATCATCCTAGCATTTGAGAGTTTAGTTTACATTCTAGTTTAGCATTTGGAGTAGTTTAGCAAGTAAATTAGAATCATGGCTCCTTTTTTAGAGTTATATTAGTTTACTTACACCATTTAGAATCATTATAATTGCATAATCTCCATTATCATCATAGCATCTCCATTAGTTTAGCACTTTACCATTCCATCATTTTCATAGAATTTTGTATACAACAACATATCATTTAGTTCATTATCCAACAAATTCATCAAATCATGTAGGTGTAGGAATAGTTTCTACATTCTAGTTTAATGGCTTCTCATTTCCTAGATGTCATCCTAGTAATTTAGTGCATACTTAAAATCTGAGAGCACCAATACAGGATCCTTAGGAATAGAGGAAGATGGAATGTCTTTAAGGAATCATTTTATCAATTGTGTTTTTAATTTAGATTTCCTTAATATAATACATTGCATCTATTGTGTGTTTTTGATTATTCTAATTCACATATTTTCTCATAAACATAAATTGGTGCCCACCGTGGGGCCTAAACCTTATTATTATTATTATTTTTGGAAAGTATGCTTTATAGGTTTAGATGTGAATTCCTTTGGTACAACCATTGATTCTTTTGACGCATTCACTAACTATTCTGATGCAACAACTAGTTTCCTCAGTGCATTCACACCATTTTGTGGTGCATCAGAGAGTTTCTATAGCGCATTTACTAGTTTCTATAGCGCATTTACTATTTTCTATGGCACATTCACTATTTTCTGCAATACATATACCTTTTTAGCAAATTGGCTTACTGGAATGGCACATTTGATTTTCGTTGCAAATTTCTCCTAAGTCTGAAAACTAATAAATGTTTTTCTGTTGTGCAGCCTTGATAAATGCTATTAGAGACTTTGTTGAAGCTCTTGAACACTGTCAAAGAAACATTTGTTGCAAACTACTGATAAATTTGATACAAGGGCTAGAGTGATTTATTTCCTTTTGGCTTAATTTATGATCCCAAGGTTCTTCGTCAAAATTGAAGTTTCCCTTTTATCTTCAGAATCAACATCATTAGAAAGAGGGAAATTTTTTTACTACAATGCAACTTGAACAGGGTCATATGGAGCTACGGAGTCAAAGAAATGCTCAGTCAAACCTTGGTCAACCCTAGAGCTAGGTCAAAGAAAAAAAGGTTCAAAAATTAACATTGTCAAAAGATACGAAGGTAATAAAGGCAAGCAAAAGACTGATGCAGTGATTCAACAAGATCTTGGATCCAACTCTAGAGATGAAACTTAGATTGTTGCTGATGGGGTCCAAGGTAAAGGGAAAGGTATAACTCTTTCTTCTGATGCAAATGTTTCTAATGCAAATGAAAGTACAAGTAAAGTATCTACTCCTAAGGCTGATAAATAATGGAATGCATTGTTTCATATTCGAGTTGTAACTAAGCACTCTAAGATTGATACACTATTTGATATGGGTTCTCAAGTCAAATTAATATCTGAAGAAGTGGTAAAGAAACTCAATCTAGCTACAACACCTCATCCAAAGCCATATCCACTTGGATGGGTTTGCAATGATGCTCAACTATAGGTAACAAAATAGTGTAAATTGAAATTTTCTATCACTGCAAACTTTGTTGATGAGGTAGAAGTAGATGTTGCTCCTTTGGATATTTGCGGGCTTGTGTTAGGGAGTCCTTATCTATATGATATAAAAGAAATATTTTATAGGGGGGAGAATAAGTATCACCTCTTTAAGGATGGGATAGAATACATTGTACGTACACAAAATGTTAAGACTAATCTTGCACTAGTTAATGATGGCTAGATGAAAAGGTTGGTCAATTCTAGTAAGAAGTTTGTGTTAATGCTTGTAAAACCCAAAGAGGATGAAAAAGATGAAGCATTTAAGAGGTGTGATCCTAAGCATAAAACTGAGATGGTCAAAATAGTTTTTGTTTCTGATGACTTATTTCACAAGCCAAAGGAGTTGCCACCTAAGAGAGAGATACAACATGAAATCCAATTGCAGTAGGATGTGCCTCTTCCAAATATAGGCATGTATCATTTATCAGTTTTGTAGAATGAGGAAATGAAAAAGCAAGTTCAGGAATTGGTTGAAAAAGGATTCATTCATCCTAGTACATCTCCTTGTGGTTCTCCAATTGTGTTGGTTCCAAAGAAAGATGGATCTTGGAGAATGTACATTGAATATTGAGCCCTGAACAAGCTAATGGTAAAGAACAGGTATCCCCTTCCGCTAATTGATGATTTACTTGATCAATTAAAACATGTAGTTTATTTCACTAAGTTAGACTTGCATAGCAGATATCATTAGATAAGAATTGCAAAAGATGACATTTGGAAAACTGCATTTAAGACAAAACAGGGACTTTATGAGTGGTTGGTCATGCCCTTCGAGCTTTGTAATGCACCAGCTACATTTATGAGAGTCATGAATGATGTCTTTCATCCTTTTATTGATGATTTTGTCATATTCTATTTAGATGATATTCTTGTATTTAGTCGAACTTGGGCAGATGATGTAATTTAGGTAAAGAAAGTTCTTGATGTATTGAGAAAAGAAAAACTCTATGTAAATATGTCTAAGTGTGAATTTGCAAAGACATCTCTAGTGTACTTAGGCTATGTCATAGGGAATGGTCAATTGTAAGTAGAACCTGTGAAGGTCGAAGTTATTGTAAAATGGCCTAAGCCAAGTACAGTCACTGAAGTTAGAAGTTTCTTAGGTGTAGTCCAGTACTGGAGAAAGTTCATTGCAAACTTCTTCTACATTGCATCACCATTGCACACGTTGACAAGTATGAAGATAGCTTTTCAGTGGGGAGGTCCATAGCAAAAGGAATTCAACACTTTGAAGGAAAAGTTGAGCATGACACTAATTCTGGCTTTACCATATTTACACCAACCATTCGAGATTGAAACAGAGGCAAGTGGATTTTCCATGGGAGCAGTGCTAATGCAAGGAGGTAAACCAATCTGCTATCACTCTGAGACTTTTTCAAGTGCAGTTATTAACTATCCTACTTATCATAAGTAATGCATTAGTTCAAAGTGTTAAAAAATGGAAACACTACTTAATGGGGAAAGAAATTGTAATCCACACTAATCACTAGCCACTACAATACTTGCATTCATAGTCTAAATTGCAAAAAATTAGGCATTTCAGATGGATGGGATCTTTGCAATAGTTTCACTTAGTAATTAAGTATAAGAAGGGTACCCATAACAAAGTAGCAGATATGCTTTCTAGGCCTCCTGTTTTGAATGCTTTGATTATCCTTAAAGGTAGTTCCATGGTACATGAATTTTTTTGAGAACAATATGCTAATGATGAAGACTTTAAGGAAATCTATCTAGCTCTAAGTGAAGGAAAACATGTAGAAGAGAAAGATTACTATGTGCAGGATAAATTGTCGTATCACTTGGGAAAGTTATGCATTCCAAAAGATGAACAAGCACAGGTAATCAGAGAAGCACATACCTCATTAATTGTATGAAATTTTGGAATAAGCAAAACAATTACTCAGTTGTAGAAATATTGTTAATGGCCTCATATGTAAGAAACTATATCTAACTATATTAGAGGTTGTGTCATGTGTGCAACTAGTAAGCCTAGTAACATAAAATTGGGGTTGTACACACCATTACCTATTCCATCCCATCCATGGGAAAGTGTGTCCATGGATTTTTTTGGGGGGTTACCTATGTCTAGGAAGGGTCATGACTATCTTTATGTAGTAGTTGATAGGTTCAACAATATGTGTATTTTAATGCCATGTAAAAAGAAAGTCATTGCTGAACCGACAACTCAAATGTACTTCCAATTTGTATGGGTTCATTTTGGGTTACCTAATTCTATTGTATTAGATCGAGATTCTCTATTCCTAGGGGAATTTTGGTTAGCTTTGTGGGGACTCATGGACACTAGACTGAAGAAGAGTACAACCTTCCATCCGCAGACCGACAAATAAACAAAGGTAGTAAATAAGACAGTTGTGCATCTACTCAAAGGCTACTACAACAAGCATCCCAAGTTGTGGGATAAGAATCTTCATTATGTGCAACATGATTACAACCATGTGGCACACTCTTCTACAAATAGGTCTCCCTTTGAGACTTGTTTTGGCTATGTGCCTAAGACTCTGATGGATTTTGCTTTTGGGAAAGATGATGTTGAAGATGGGTGCCATAATTCAGAGAAGGATTTGAAGTTCATCCAGAAAGTCCAAGCCATCCATTAGGCAGTAGAAGAATAGTTGAAAAAGAGCCAAGCCAAATACAAGGCTCGACATGATAAACATCGCACCGATCATCATTTTCAAGTCAGTGACCGCATTTGGTTACACATTAGCAAAGAAAGAATGCAAGGTGAAGGAAGGAAGATCAAGCCAATTCAGTATGGTCCCTTTGAGATCTTGGAAAAGATGAAAACCAATGCCTTCCACCTTAAAATTCCCCCATACATGCAGATCTATTTAGTTTTCAATGTTGAGAACTTGAATTTGTATGAACCTCTGATGATATTGGATGAGCAGACTAATATTTAGGTTCCATCAGTGGATGATCTTTCACCATAGTACATGTTATAGTTTCCTGAAGATGTCATCCTAGATAGTAAAACAAGGACTTCATGAAGAGGAGCAGTTGAGTACCTCAGAGTGGGACTAAAGGGGATGAATCCAAGCAAGGAGAAATGGATGGAGATTGGTAAAGTGAGGGAACTTTAACCTCACTTACTTTCTGAGTAACCAAATTTCGGAGGTCCAAAAGCTCTCCAGTGGGGAGGACTAATTCGGAGACCCATTCATTTTATTTTATTTTATCCATAGAGGGCTTTCCTTGTGGGAAAAAGTAATCACCCAAGGGAACGACCCAACCGATAACATGCTAAAGCCAAGTGACTTCCAACCGAGATATAAATGTGGGTACTTGAGGAAAGTTCAAGTATCACAAGGATTGTTTTGACAAGAAGGGAAACAATGGTCTCTTGCCACATGGATAATCCCCCATGAACGAAATGACTATACTAGAACCCTTGTTGTAGAAAGGCCAAAATCCCTAATCTATTTGCCAATGCAAAAGGTCTAACCTTTGAAGTCATCCCACATTTTTGTGGCTTTTAGTAGAGATGATAAGTATGCCATGGGAGATTCATGGGTACTGATGTTTGGGTTCCCCGTAGAAGTGAGTGTTGTGGATGGGAGCCAGTGGGGTCAAACATTTAATCATTCACTAAAAGTAGGTGCAGCTAGAGTAAATCCAAGCAGGAATCTAGCAAATATAGTCTTACAAAGCCTTAGGATTGTACATGCTTGATGTGTTTACCCAAGTGTTTTTTAAAAAACTTCAAACAAAACCTTATACACTGGAAATGAAAAACTGTGATTCAGAAAACATCATTTGAAACAAACCATTCTCTAATATGAAAACCAAAAAAATAAAATAAATTGGCAAGCAACTATTATATTTCCCTATTCAGTGCATCCACTTCTTATTATGGCGCATACACCATATTCTCCAGCACATCCACCTTCTGTTGTAACAGTGCATTCACCACTTTTTCCAACACATTCACCTACTATTATAGTGCATTCCCAACATTTTGCAGTGCATCCCTTACATTCCCTGGTGCATTTGATCTATTCTATAATGCATCCACCTAAAACTTTGGCACATTTAAGCTATTCTATAGCAAATACACCTGATTCTTCAACACATCCAAACCTTTCTGTGGCACATCTAAGCCATGCTATAGTGCATCTGCCTTTTAGCACATACACTAACTATTACAGTGCATTTACCAAATTTATAACCACAGAGTTGAATTTGACTCCTATCCAACATTTTGAAACCAAATTTAGGGATCTTTTTCATAGAGAATTTCTTTCCTCATCCCAAAATTGTTGTAAACTTAGAAAAACTAGGATTTACAAATGAAATCCTTTATCTAAGCTTTGATCAAGCATCTAAAAGTGCCCAACCATCATCAAAATCCAAATTTGATCATCAAGTTGAGTTTCCCCATTAGGATTCACCATCCTTCATCCAGAAACAACACACTTTACATCAAATTTAATTACCTTAGTCCCATCAATATGATCAATATTTCTTTGGCACTCCTAAATAATGATCAAAATTTAGCAAACCTTCATCACTTGCATGCCCATTTTAAAAGGATACCAAAAGAAAAAACTTAGGGACAAGGAATTTGAACCTCAAAATACCATGGGTAAACCAGAAGAAAATCCCTTTCACAAAATTCCTCAAAATGAAATAGAAGAAATAACAGAGGAGGAAATAGAACAAGCAAACAAAGATCCCAAATTTCACAAATTCCTAGGAAGGATCTTTGAAAAGGATGGAGAAAAATACCTTATGTTGATGAGGTTTTCTGCACAACAAATACTTAGATAGAATACAATATCCTATCTCACTTAAAAGGTAAATCTCTATCAGCAAGCCTCAAGAGATAACCCCAAGGTATCTAATGTTAGGTCTTGACAATGCATAAACAACTCAGTGATAAAATGTGAAAATGCTAGTAATCACAATGGGACCTTACTACAAGAAAAATACCAGATCTCAATTTGTCAGATCTACCAATATGATGATACTCCAATCCTAGATTAAGCCTAATAATCAAATAAACAACAAAAGATAAGGGTTTCAAAGAGATATCCGAACTTAATATTAAACCTAAGATTAACAATATGAATGACCAATATTCAAAATGGGCCAATCCCTCAAAACTGATTTCCACTTGACCCAGATAAATCTATAATCTTATAGAAACAGTGCAATCTTCTAAGGTGTTAATGTTTTCAAATAATGAACATTCATTCAAACAACCCTATTGCAATTGATATGAATAAATCCCCACAATCGAACTAAGCACAACGAATATGAACTCCAGGCTAACTTTGCAAAGCAACTAACAATCAGTTGGTTGCAAAAAGTATGGACTGAGAGATTGCTACAACATTCAAGTATCAAATCAAAAACATTATTAAATTGAATCTAATCTGAATATTAACCTCCTCAAAGAAATTTTAAATATAGAAGAACAAGAACCATGCAAGACAAGAGAATATAAGTATGGCACCAAATCACAATGTCATTTCTTGCATTCAAATTGTCCACTGTAGCAACAATTCCAACTTTGTGTTACAATATTTGCTTGAGAGAAACTACTTACTAACTTCCTCTACTTAATTCACTACTAACTATCTCTGCCCTATATCGATCTGTATCTTCTAACCTTTACAAAAGAGGCGAAATGCCCAATATATAGAATCCCCCTAGAAAAACCCGTTGGCCAAGCAAGAGTTGCACAACATTAATTAGGCACCACTAGTCAGCCAAGATAAAGTCAAAATCGAATGAAGGAAAGCATTAAATGCATGAACTATACCCAGGTCGGCCTGCGATTCCCAATGTAGCTCGGACCAATGCAGGGCGAGATAATGGGGAAGCACAAATATCAATGCAGTTGGGCATTAACTACCTTCCCCTTTGTCTCTATTCCGATCTAACCCTTCATGGAATTTCAAGAGAATCCCATCCAAGTCGGCCACAGTTGGTAAAGGCAAAACCCTAAGTCATCTTTCAATTGATGCAATCTCTTCCCTTGATTTCTTTACCGACCTATCCCAATCCACCTTACATGTTAGGTATTTGTCAATGACAACAATGTATGTGGCTGCATAGTCCAAATGATGCTTAGAGACAAAATCATCATTAGTTGGGGAATAAACATCATGCCACCACTTCCTCAACTATTCCAAGCTCAACTACTTGGGCACAATCTTCCTTCTCCCTCTCATAATTTCAAAGAAGGTAATGGATCCATTGTAAACACCGACTAGGGTATCATCAATCTGCCTCCTTTGTTTGTAAATCTTCTTCAACACTTTATACCTAATCTACAAAGCCTCATACAACTCCCAAGGTTTGGCAGCCCTAGAGGCAGGAAGAATCTTATCACTTACCAACCTATCCTTGGTGTATTCCATGATAGTTTTGGTTTTCTGTAGAAGGAGATCTGTATCTTCCTTATCTTGTGTCAACACCACCTTCAACCAATTAGTTGCCCTGATAGCATCCTTTCCAATTGAAAAAATCTCCCTGATAGCTTCATTACCCCTAGTTTGCACCCCTTGCAACCAATTTACAGTGGCAAGAGTGGAAAATTTCATTCTCTCAAGCTCAGTGATAGTTTCTTTAGGCAAGGGATTTGTAGTAGAAGCAGAAGGGTTGATGGACTGCAAGGGCTTCATCAAATCCTCCAAGCATTTCTTAAGATTTTCATTTTCCTTCTTCAACTCATGCTTGGTCTTTATTTCCTTCCTCAGCCTACCCTAGGTGATTGCACTAGAACCCTCATAATCTTCAATATCCTGTTCCACAGAAGTAGGCCCCAAGTTGAAAGTCTGCACATTATAATCTTTTCAGGCCACATCATCTCTGTTTTTATCTGGAGGAGGGGATACAATATGAACAACTCTGTTATGAGCTTCATCCCTTTTGATCCTCAGTATCCAAAAGATCCTCGAAATCCTTAGATTCAAATGGTTTGCTTTGAGCTTCATGAGTGGAAGGCACATCACCATGCTGCTCCTCATGAAGAACCACCAAAGGGAGATCTGCTTTAGGTACACTATCCCTAGGAGGAGTCCTAGACCTCCTTGTATACACCTTGGCCTTCTCCTCTAAGCTTTCAACATTTACCACTAGTGGAGCAACTTCTTCTTCTCCCACCTTGGAGCTTGCCTTCTCTGATAATTTTAGGATTCTTTTCCTTTTAGGCATAGGAGCACCAACTTCAGGATTCTGTTCTTCAGCTTCCTTCTGTTCAAACTTCTTAGTCCTTGTTCTCTTCTTAGCCTTTGGCTTTCTTTGATTTTCAGTCTCTTGGAATTCCTCGATCTGAACACCCTTAATCTTGATCTTAAAAGGAGAATCCAGCTTACCTTTACCTTTAGGGTCCTCCAGCTCAGTTGATTCCTTAGAAGTGGAGTGAGGGTCCATATCTCCCATCAGACTGTAGGTGCATTTCACTCCCATCTTTCCCAACTCCCATAGTTTATGCCTTAACCACATCCTGGTAAACTTGATAACTAGATTTGTTAGCTGTTTGAACTATGTTCTTTCTTCCCCTAGCCAATCTACATCACCAATTGGCTTATCCTTCACCGGTTCTTAGGCATGACCTTGAATCAAGTCCCCATCATCTTTAAGTTGATCAGGCACTGCCTTCACATTGTATAGTCAGACTGATTTAACTGAGAGTTGGGATAATTTCTTTTTCCTAACCTCAAATTCATCCTTGCAGTTGGCCCAATAGTCCTCCAAATCAACCTTATGGATACATTCGCTACTGGCCTTCTTTTGGGCCTCTTCTATGATATCAAACCTGGATCTCTTGGAATGGAAAGACAAACCAAGGGTACTCATTTCCTCATCTAAAGCTTGGGAAGAAATAATGGAAGGACATGCCTCTTCAGTGCCAATCCTCAAAGGGAAGTCCACACCAAAACTAGTTTTATGCTTGTCCCTCTTGACAATGGCATCAAAGTCACATATCTACCTAGTTACTTCTAATAGTATGATATGCTCAGCGGGATACCTTGGAAGTATTTATGGGGCCCTTTGGCAACCATCAATCTGAATGTAGGAGAAAGTTGGGAACTGAATAAACCATGACCCATATTTCTTGATGAGCTCTTTTGCTTGATCTGAAATCCTCACATGCTCTGCACCCTGAAGCAATCTAGTGATGTGCATGGTGAATGCATCGTTCACCCTCCTATAGTTCGGGCTTCCTAAATGCAATTGAGGAAAAACCTCATAAATAACATCCTCTCTGAAGATTCCCCTTGTGTCCAATCCCTTGTAAGGATGGAATCTCACAAGTGCATAGATCAGGTATGAAGTCATTGTGAAGGTCTTGGTCTGCAACACATTGGATAGCTACTCATGGATCACCCAACTAATGACTCCGACCCAATGGTAGTCAATCATCTATTGTTCCATCTTCACAATAGCATGGCACATCCAATTCTAAAACATGTCAGCACTCTTTAATCTGACCACCCTACTGAGTAATGTGATAGCATCATAGTACTCCTTGAACTTTACTCTGAATAGTTGCTTGGGCAATTTGGAATAGTGAGACTTGGGCTTCTCCAACCAAGAATTGATAAACTATTGTGACTTTACAGTTTGTTCATCATAGAACTCTTGGGCTACCTTCATGTTGAATGCCACCACATGAGATCGTTTTGGCATATCAAAAGCCTGTGCAATGGAAATAGGATTGATATTCGCCACAACTCTCCCTTGAGGACCAATTATTCTTCATGTACCTGGGTTGTAGTTCCTGGTACACTCAAGGAATAGCTCATAACACTGCACCGCAGGAGGGAAACAAGGTACATGTGACAAGCATGATTCCTTCATTCTTCTAGCCACTAAAGGAAGGTCATCGGCCGCTATTCTTTCTTTAAACTCCTCATAGTCCTAGAGGCCAACATTTGTATCTGTTACTTTTGACCAGACAAAAGTGATTCTACTTTTAGGAATCTTTCTCTTAATATCCATCTTAATCCTTTCTGCCTTGGTCATTGAAGACCCCTCCATTGCCTTGCTAGATTCTGCCTACACTCAACATGGAAATAATATTAAAAACCACATGAAAGCAATGTTAATCCATTAAAACACTATTAGAATAATCCTCATACAATCAAGGTGTTATTAAAACACATATAAAATGATCTTGATAAACTTCAAGTTTCAGGAGCACCCACGAAATTTGAGCTAGAGAGGAATTTCGGGAAATTCTGAGCCAGACAGATTCCAGTGGACCAGTCATGAAAACACCTGCTAATAATTAAATCTTATCATTATCAATCAATAAACCACATGGGAGATCATAAGATAGCATGAATAAATCATAAAATTCCTTTAATTTCACTAACACATCATGCTAATCCATATTCCATTGTACTCCCTCAGATTTTGGGAAAATCCGGGCGAGGCAGATTTCTGAGAAGACAAAGACATCTTGCAAAGTTTGGAAAATCCTAGCAACATAGGACTTTGGGAAAGTCCAAATGAAGTGAAAATCTAAGGGTAAGGTAAAACTCTAAAAGTGATAGCAAATTTTGGGAACTCAAAGGAAATCGGGAAAATATGAGGCTGACGGAAATCCACGCAATCATCTCAGCTCGCCAAGAGTCTGTCATATTGCTGAGAAGTCTTGGCGACCACCAAGAGGTCACACCAAAGGTGGATGTCATCAGACGAGGTTTTGAATTCAATCAGAGGTCTTGTCGACTACATAGTGTTTCGCCGACATGGGGTCCCATTGGTATATCCTCTAGCTGACAACATGTGGTCTCCCCAAAAGAAGATCTGAGCTCACCAAGAAATGAAGGCTCTGTCATGAAGTCTTGATGACTATTGGTAGTCTCATTGAAAGTGAAGGTTTCGGAAAGAGTTGTGAGCTCGCCGAAAGGTCTCACTGACCAAGCAGGGTCTCCCCGACTAAAATGAAGGAAGCTCGGTGAAAGTAGAATGCGCTTGGTGAAAGGTATCACCAAAGGATGGAGGTCTCAGCGAAAGTGAAGGTTTTGGCAAGAGTTGTGAGCTCATAGAAAGGTCTCACCGGCCAAGCAGGGTCTCCCTGACTAAAATGAAGGGAGCTCGATGAAAGTGAAATGCGCTCAGTGAAAGGTCTCACCAAAGGATGGAGGTCTCAGCGATGGAAAAGAATATTGGCATGACTAGTGGAGCCCGCTATGACCTCTTGTTGATGCATGTTTGTCTTGCTAATGGTGTATATGATAGTAGTAATTTTATTGCACCTCACCAAACTTTGGGAGAATCCGCCAGAGATGGATTATCCCAAAGGAATGAGAAATCCCAGATGGAGACTAAAAGCCGGATTGTAACATGAAATCATGATTTCACACATTGTATCATATTAATCATGAATTCCAACGATTTAATCTTAGGGATAGTTATGTATGGACCTTCAAAATATTTTCTTTGCATTCTAGGCCTGTTTGAGAGCAAACTAGAGATGAATGGCAATGCCCTAGGTTTAAACCCTATACATTTGCCATTAACACACAGGAAAATCTGACTCAGGTAATTCAAATCTGACACCATACTAGGAGAAAAAATCATGATTCTCAAGTAAGTTCACTAAAATGTAAACAAAACAACAAAATTAGAAATTACTTGGGAGATCATAAATTAATCAATGCTACACCACCCTAGTCATGAGGCAATCAAATATTTAGGAATTCAAGTCCCAGAAGCTCCTATAACATCAACATGCTATCCATAATCATCAATTCAAAGCAGTCAAACACATACCATTAAAAAGCAGAAATCGATCCAAGAATCAACAAATGTGAAGAGAATGGCGTCCACAAAGAACAGGGGGAAGAAAGTGCAAGAAATCACCACTAAATCGATCAATTCAAACCAAAACACCTCAAAAACCCAACCAATCATTCACAAGAAAGCATTCCTCAGCTCAAACGATGGAAAATGATAAGCATGATAGCATAAAAGACCTCAAAAATAAAGTTAAATACATCCTTCAAAGCACGTATGAAGTCATTAATGCAACTTATAAGATAGTCAGAAGACCTGAGAATCCAACGACAAGGTGAAATCCAGTGAAATCTGGCCCATGTGGAAATCGACGAAGACCATATTTCTGAACAATAGGGTCTAGCCGAAGTCCAAGCAAAATCCGGGAAAATCCGACTGGGATGGAAAATCCCGAATCCGAGTAAAAACCTAAAATTTACCCAGAACTTACAATTTTCAATGAATAACCTGGGAAAACACTTATGTAGTCAAAATAAAAATTTAAGCACATTCCTAAATAAGATAAAACCTCAAAACAGAAATGGCCAAGACACCAAAACCAAAGCGAAAGAGGGTTCCTTCTTTCAGCGAGGTGTGTGTGCGAAAACTACACAACAAATGGCAACTTCTGCAAGGAAAATGCTCCAAAGCATTTGATGACAAATAGGAATCGAGAACCTAGAATTTATGGTTTCAGTCCCACTATCAAACAAATGAATCAGAATGCAAAGATTGACAAAATTAGAACCAAAGGATAGACTGAACCTTCCATAAACTGAGAATCTGAGTGTGTGCATATGAGTTCATTACCCTCCTTAAGCTACTACAGAAACCTAGCTTAGTCAGAGTAGTCTACATAAAGATTCTAAATTCAAAAGCAACCTAGATAGGGCCTCGCTACCAATCAAGCATCCATTGCCCCGATGAGGTTATTGTTGTGACCCTCTCAAACATGGCTCTACTACTAGTCAGGCATCCATAGCCCCAGTAGAGATACTTGAATACCCCTAATAAGTTGAATTCATTTTCTTTTGATTTTCAAAATTTCTCTTTTCTTTTCTTTTGATATTCTTTTCTTTCACCTTTTCATTCCAACTCGTGAACAATGAAGTTCACACTCAGGGCTGAGAATCATAGTGGCACTGAAGCAGAAATAAGATTTTTCACTTGGAAAAACTTCACAAGGATTCCTATAGTAACATCAGGATTCTTAAGATATATGAGAGATATAAGATTTCAGAGTATTTCAAATTCAGATCAAAGCCAGTGACCAATCTTCCATAAATCGAATAGTGAGACTATTGGCAATAGCAAAGACCTCAACCATCCTTTCAAGAGACAAGACTATAGTTCACCAAAAAATACTTGGAACAATTCCTGACAATGATATTTGCCATTCAAGTGCAACACATCCAAGTGAAAACAGAGAAACCCCGATAGCAAGAGCAAAGCAAAAAAACAAAACAAACCAAAAGCAAACCTACACTAACCAAAACAAATGAAAGCAAAGTAGAAAGGGAAACCTAACCTAACCAAAGCAAAGCAAATAGAACAAAAAGGAAACCTAGTCTAACTATACACAAGACAAGAGCTAAAAACAACTCAAGATTGGAAATAATGCTTCAAATACTGCCCATTAACATGCAGTGGGATGTCGTCTCCAGTGAGAGTTTTCAAATGGAAGGCATTATCTCCCAGAATTTTTGAAATCTGGTAAGGACCAAGCCAAAGTTTATCAAATTTTCTATGCTCTCCCTTATGGTCATGGGCTTTATCCCAATAAAGAACCAAGATAGAAATCCTAAAAGCTTTAATCTTGGCTCTTTTATCAAACCATCTCTTGACTACCCCTTGATGTTTAGCAAATTTTTCCAGGGCTTCGTCTCTCTTTTCCTCAAGGTGTAACAATTCAGCGAGTCTAGCCTGATGTTTATCTCCCTCCTCATAATAGTTATTAATGAACTATAAAGTGGGGATCCTTAATTATATGGGAAACACAGGCTCTAATCCATAAACCAGGTGGTAAGGTGATATCCCTATGGAGGTTTTATGTCTTGTGCGATCTGCCCAAAGAGCAAATCTAAGCTGGGTATTCCAATCCTTCGGGTTTCTTTCTAACAGTTTGCGGATAATAGTCAGGAGGTTTTTATTGGATGACTCAGCTAAAACATTACCCTAAGGGTAATAGTTCGATGCAAACTTAATGATAATCCCATGATCAAAAGCTCAATTAGAAAACTTTGATGATGAAAACGCAGGACCATTATCACAAACTAAAGATATAGGACATCCAAAATGATTAATGATACCTGATTCGATGAAGTTAATTACTACATCTGAAGTACATTGCTTGCACGCAAGGGCCTCAGCCCATCTTGTAAAATAATCAGTGATAATAAGGATATACCTGTGTCCTGCAGAGGAAGGTGGATTGATGGGACCTATGAAGTCCATTCCCCATTGTGCAAAAGGTTTTACCTCGAAGACTAGCTGGAGTGGCAGCGCTACATACTTCTCTTGGGATGTCGCAGTCTGAAACACATGGAAAGTTCTGACATGGTTGTGTATATCTCTGAACAACGTAGGCCAATAGTAACCAGCTCTGAGAATCTGGTTCACCGTAGAAGGTGCTAACCCATGGCCTGTACCATATCTGTCATGAAACTCCAACATCACTCTTTCAGATTTTTCCCCTCCTAGGCACCTTAAGTACACACCCTCATAATTTTTCTTGTACAAGACAAATCCTTTCAACATGAAACTGTCACTCTTTAAGCACAATGACCTTCTTTGTACTGAATTAAGATGATCAGGGCATCTCTAAATCAGGAGATAATGAACAATATCATCATACCACTCACTAGGAGAAACATTATCTAAACTATAACTCTAAGCTGTAAGGTTAGGGCCAGTTTCCGCCATAGTGTGTGTAAGCCCTTGCCCTCTTACTAGCTTCATGGGTTGAATTTCCATATCATACTCTTGTAACATAGTTACTCACTTGGCTATGTGTTCTCCCAGCTCATTCTGCATCAATAACAACTTAACTGCAGGATCCAAAACTATGGAAAAGATTTTATTTCTGAGGATGTAATACCTAAATTTCTTTACTGCTCTGACTAAGGCATAAGCCTACTTTCCACATTTGGGTATCTCAATTCTGCATCCTTCAATGGTGCACTCATGAATGCTATGGGATGCTCGTTTCCTTGATCCGACTTTTGAGTTAACATAGCAGCATAGGAATGATCAGAGGCAAATGAATATATATAGAATGCTTTAGCATAGTCTAGACTCACCAAAATAGGAGCTTCAGCAATAGCCCTCTTTATCTCTGAAAATGCTTCTTTTGCCTCTACATTCCATTCAACTTTGGCCTCCTACTTCAACATTGCATTCAGTGGTTTAACTATTTTTGAAAACCCAGTGATGAACTTCCTTACAAAGTTGATCCTGTTGAAGAATTATTTCATTTCTTTCTTACTAGCAGGTGGTGGAATCTTGAGAATGGCTTCTATGCATTCTAGATCAATGGCAATTCCCTTTTTAGAGAGAACATTCCCCAACAATTTACCTTCTGTCACTCCAAAGATGCATTTCTTTGGGTTGAGAGATATCCTAAACTCTCTACATTTCTGAAAAAAATTGCATAAATTTGAGATGTGATCACCTCTCTTCTTGGAAAAGATTGTTAGATCATCCATATAAATAATTATGCACTTACCAATTATTTCCTTAAAGGCAATGTCCATGGCTCTTTGGAACATGGCTCCAACATTAATTAGGCCAAAGGGCATCCTCTTGTAAGTGAAAGTGCCCCACTTGGTGGTGAAAGTAGTCTTGTGTCTATCCTTATACTACACCATGACCTGGTTGTATCCCGAATAACCATCCAAGAAGGACATCATCTAAGATTCGTTGACAATCTGGAGCACTTCCTCTAGTGAGGGTACTGGATAGTTATCTTTTTCTGATGCTTTATTTAGGTTCCTAAAATCTACACATAACCTGATTTCCCCATTTTTCTTTCATACTGGAACTAGGTTTGCAACCCAAGTAGTAGAATGTCTGACTAGAAATATGATTCTTGTAGACAACAATTTCTGCACTTCTTTCTGTATTATGGGTTCCAGTAAAGCATTGACGAGCCTTTTCCTTTGTCTGAAAGGTTTCACCCTTGGATTGAGAGGGATAGTATGGGTTATGATTGATGTATCATAAGTCTTTAAGTCTTCATAACTCCAGGATATCACATCTAGATATCCACATAATGCATCGATGATTCCCTTCCTTTCTTCTAGAGTGCATACTTTGCCAATAAAAACATTTTTGACATCATCCTAAGTTCCCACATTATATTTTTCACACTGTCCACTAATGGAATCTTTCCTAGTATCCTGTTCTTGATCCCTAACCTTGTCTAGATCAAAGATCCCCTCTAATTGCACCATTCCCCTAGGAATTGTGTTAGTCTTCAGATTAATTACCCCTTCTAGATCTATCTCTACTTCTTGGAGCTCAGTTTCATCAATGATTTGAGAAGAAAATTCATCAGTACTAGTAATGACATCTAAGATATGTTTGTCATCTTCAAATACCTGGAAGTTAGTGAAATTATTGGGTACTGAGGGTACTGGGGTCAACTCCACTATAAATTTCTTTAGTCCAAAAAGGGACAGAGGTTGCAGGGTACTAGCTACTTGGGCCAAAGAGTCAGCCGTCTGGTTCCTACTTCGTGTGATCAACTAAATATTGAAGGCATCAAATCCTTCAATGAGATCCCATACTCTGTGTCTATAGTTGGTCATTCTCCTATCATGGAAAGAGTATCATCTCCTAACCTACTTGACTACTAACTCTGAATCTCCAAAAACTTGCAAGATCCTAACCTTTTTCTTCAATGCCATTAATAGTCCATGGAACAGGGCCTCATACTCTACTACATTATTCATACAATGAAATTGAAGTCTATGAGCAGCAAAAAATGTCTTACCTCTTGGACTAATTAGCTTGAAACCAGCTCCAGCCCCTTGCTTTGATTTGGACCCGTCAAATCTTAGAGTCCAGTAACTAGCACCTGTAGACTTCTCCACCTTTTCACTTACACTATTACTATTGGATGGCTCTTCAGAAAGCATCACACCTTTTCCTTTGGGATCTTTTGGGACATTCTAGATATTAACTCCAACTATAGGAGAGGGGTTGATACACTTTTGTATTTGTTCCACTGCAGTATAGCATAAGCAATAGTCCAATTCTGAATGAGAGGTATTATGCACCCTGCACCAATTGGGAAAAAGTAGTTCTCCAAAGTTCATTCATTTTCATAATTGAACCTTGTCTTCAATGCATTTCTGAATAAACTTTTGAAAACTACTTAGCAAAGCTAGCTGACTATCTTCTAGATCATCATTATTTTCAGCTAGTTCATCATTATTTTTAACTAGTTCCACTAGGGCTTCAGTACTACTGGATTATGTCATGAGGCGATTAGACACTGTATGCAACATGAGGATCTCCTCCACATCTGGCTCTTTAGAAGGAGTAGAAAGCATATAGTTACCCATACTTACTTCTGATACCAGAATTTTAGTTGAAGTCTTTTGATATTTTGTGATCATGTACTTCATTCGGGGCTCTCTTTCAATTCTAATCTGGTTTGGAACTCCTTTCCAGGGAAGCCACATATGGGAGTTATCAGTTGAGACATATCCATTCAAAGCCCTGGTAAAGTCTCTTCCCAGGATTAGGCCATAAGCATCAGGTATGTCAACCACTTGTATATTGATAACCTGCTGAATCCTAGGATCAGAAACAATCTACATCTGAATCATATTTAACTCTCCTACAACATTGACTTTAGTCCTATCCAATTGTGTGACTTTCTTATGTGAGTCAGCAGGAGTAATTTCCATCGCTTGATAGACACCGAAAGGCATAACATTGGTTGAGGCACCATAATCTAGCAGACAATTATGCAAATTCTTACTGAATATTCGAACATAAATCAGGAATGGGGGTGTGTCTGTCTTTCCTTGAAATAGAGTCAAGGGAGTATCTACTTGAGCAATTTGAGATTTTTCCATTTCTTTCCCAGCATCCCCAGGGGGCATATGGACTTGATTATGAGTCTGATTGTGTCTTCCTACTAATTGAGAACTAGATGCTCTATGGGCACTTTCGCTCACTAATTTATCTTGTGACATTAAACTTGCACTACAAGCTCCTAGGATTGCATTCCTAATAGTTGGAACTCTTAATAACTCAAACGCAGATAGGCTCACCTTTAATTTTTTGAGTTCCTTAGCAACATATGTGGCCAATTTTTCTTTATTTAAATCAGTAGGAGTCTCTTTTGAGTATTTGATCATCTTATCCTTATTTGCATCAACATTTCTCCCTTTTTGCACATCAGCATGCCCTTCTTGAGATAAATATTTCCTGGACATCAGAGGCAGTGGTGGATTATTGCTGGCATTAGGATTTGGAAGTATGTTGAAATTGTTTGGTGGAATGGAAGTAGTGAAGGGGCCTCTAGCCTATGGATGCCTATGTGGAAATTCCCTCAAGTCATACTTTTTGATAGGTCTACACTTCTTCAACACAAGCCTCTTCTTCATCCCTAGGACCATTATCATTCACTGGACTTTCATCAAATAATTGTATCATTTCATCCCCATTGCATACCTGGTCTACCTCTTCCTCCAACTGGTTAGATTCCTCTTTAGGTACATTCTCCTTCCTTTGTGGAAAAGGAGCATGATTCAACACCAACACTGGTGAATCATAAGGGTTAGATGGTACTATCTCCTGACCACTTGCGTTATTCTCCACTTCATACTAAAAGATCGAGGCTGCTGTTTGGAATTCTTGACAATCTAACTGAGAATGTTGACTTGTTTTTTGGAGCCTAAACCACTATGATAACATAGCCTCAACTAGATACACGCTACTAGGAGGCTTCTCTTGATTAACTGGTTGGTTGATAGACTGATTGACAAGTTGATCTAATGGTGTGGGAACTCCTCCATTGTTGGGCCCTATGTTCCAAATCCTGTTATGTCCTAGTGGCTACCTCCTATCGAACCCTTGTCCACCACCTTGTCCTCTATCAAAATTCGGGCCTGAGGACTGTCCTTTATCATAGTTCTGCCTTTTGTCATTATTATATCCCCTATCGTTGTTGTATCATCTTTCATTGTTGTAACCTCTAACCTAATTATATCCTCTTTCGTTGTTGTATCATCTTTCATTATTGTAACCTCTAACCTGATTATATCCTCTTTCGTTATTGTATCCTCTTTCATGACGTTGCCCTCTATCAAAGTGTTGCCCTTGTGGAGTCTCTTTGTTCTGATTGGACTGCATATTCCTCTTAGCAGCCTGCAATTGACTATACTAGTTCCTCAAGTAAGTCACCTCCATATTCAGCTTCTTTATTTGTTTAGATAATTCATCCAGTCTTTCCTTGTCAGGATTACCATATGGAGGCTGATTCACACTATTCTAGGAATATCCCATGGAAGCACTAGCATTCAGTGATTGATTCAAAACCTCTGAATTCTACAGGTATGAAGGGTAGCTAGCCTGAGGCTGGATATGTAGAGTTTGATTCACATTTTGCTGAGGATAACTAATTGTAGATTAAACTTGCCCCACGAGAGGTCCTAGGTGAGGGACCAGAGGCAATTGAGGTACTAGGTTCATGATCGGAGTATGGTTTGCCAGAGCCTAGTTGAGAGCTAGAACTTGTCCAGGGTGGGCAACGGGTTCTACTGAAGGTAAAGACCCAGAAAAATGTTACCTTAGATTAGTGCTAACTTTCACAACATCTGTATATGCATCAAGTAGACTAGCAGGGGGGTTATTACTCCATTTCATAAAGGTAGCTATCAAACTATCAAGTCCCTTATAATAAACTTCTAGGGCAGTAGGCTCATCAATAGCATAAGGGGCCTATAGTCTGGTATAGGCACAATGAAACCTATTATTAAAAGACCCTATAGACTCATTGAATTCTCTTTTAACATTAGTGAACTGACAGTAGAGCTCATTGGAACTAATGGGAATTCGAAACTTCTGCAAAAAGGAAGTCTCTAGCTCAGTCCAATGTTGGATAGATCCGACAAGTAAATGATTATACCAATAGAAGGAATCCTCCCCAAATGAATAAGGAAAGAGTCTACAGGCTACATCCTCATGGCTTATCCCTCTATCCTTAAGGCCAGTCTAAAAGATCCTGATGTGTTCCTCAGCAGTTTTATTGGGATCATGAAATTTTGAACAAAAGTGTTCAAGGTTTTTGGGGATGAAATTGTAAACAACAAAGCTCAATGGGGATGGGTTGGTTGCTAAGAAAGCCATTCGTGGAGGTGGGGTTGGTAATGGATGATTTATGACTGGCTGATGTTGTGGAATGGGAATACCCTCAGACTCAGATGAGCCTGATGAAGATGAGGATGATGGAGATGAAGGAGGTGGATGGGATGATGATGATTCTACCCTTCTGTTGGCACTTCTAGACCTAGTGGGGTCAGGTAATTTCTGAAACTCTTCCTCTCCTAGAGTTAATCTTGTTCTCCTTCTGAATCTCTTAGGAGAGATGGCGTTCAAAAATTGATCCAGCTTGCTCATTCAGGCCCTCCCTCTAGCGCCAATCCTATTCGTGAGGTTTTCTACATAGCAACAACTCAAACAGAATACAATATCCTATCTCACTTAAAAGGTAAATCTCTATCAGCAAGCCTCAAGAGATAACCCCAAGGTATCTAATGTCAAGTCTTGACAATGCATAAACAACTCAGTGATAAAATGTGAAAATGTTGGTAATCACAATGGGACCTTAGTACAAGGAAAATACTGGATCTCAATTTGTCAGATCTACCAATCTCCAATCCTAGATTCATCCTAATAATCAAATAAACAACAAAAGATAATGGTTTCAAAGCAATTTTTGAACTTAATATTAAACCTAAGATTAACAATGTGAATGATCAATATTCGAAATAGACCAATCCCTCAAAACTAATTTCCACTTGACCCAAATAAATCTGCAATCTTATAGAAACAGCGCAATCTTCTAAGGTGTTAAGATTTTTGAATCATGAACATTCATTCAAACAACCCTATTGCAATTGATATGAATAAATCCCCACAATTGAACTAAGCACAACGAATATGAACTCCAGGCTAACTTTGCAAAGCAACTAACAATCAATTGGTTGCGAAAAGTATGGACTAAGAGATTGCTACAACATTCAAGTATCAAATCACAAACATTATTAAATCAAATCTAATCTAAATATTAACCTCCTCAAAACAATTTTAAAGATAGAAGAACAAGAACCATGCAAGACAAGAGAATACAAGTATGGCACCAAATCACAATGTCATTTCTTGCATTCAAATTGTCCACTGTAGCAACAATTCAACCTTTCTGTTACAATATTTTCTTGAGAGCAACTACTTACTAACTTGATCTACTTAATTTGCTACTAACTATCTCTGCCCTATATCCAAGATGGCCCGAGATTCCCAATCTAGCTTGGACCAATGTAGGGCGGGATAATGGGGAAGCACAAATCTCAATGCAATTGGGCATTAAATGCCTTCCCCTTTGTCTCTATTCTAATCTAGCCCTTCATGGACTTTCAAGAGCATCCTGTCCAAGTCGGCCATAGGTGGTAAAGGAAAAACCCTAAGTCATCTTTCAATTGATGCAATCTCTTCCCTTGATTGCTTTATCAACCTATTCCAATCCACCTTATATGTTAGGTATTTTTCAATGACAACAATGTATGTGGCCGCATCGTCCAACTAATGCTCAGAGATAGAATCATCATTAGTTAGGCCATAAATATAATGCCACCACTTCCTCAATTGTTCCAAGCTCAAGTATTTGGGCGCGATCTTCCTTCTCACCATCATAATTTCAAAGAAGGTAATGGATCCATTGTAAACATCGACTAGGGTATCATCAATCTACCTCCTTTATTTGTAAATCTTCTTCAACACTTTCTTCCTAATCTGCAATGCCTCATACCACTCCCAAGGTTCGGCAGCCCTAGAGGTAGGAAGAATCTTATCACTTACCAACCTATCCCTGGTGTATTCCATGATAGTTCTGGTTTTCTACAAAAGGAGATCTGTATCTTCCTTATCTTGTGTCAACGCTGCCTTCAACCAATCAGTTTCCCTGATAGCATCCTTTCCAGTTGACAAAATCTCCCTGATAGCTTCATTACCCCTGGTTCACACCCCTTGCAACCAATTTGTAGTGGAAAAAGTGGAAACTTTCATTCTTTCAAGCTCAGTGATAGTTTCTTTAGGCAAGGTATTTGTAGTAGAAGTAGAAGGGTTGATGGACTACAAGGGCTTCATCAAATCCTACAAGCATTTCTTAAGATTTTCATTTTCCTTCTTCAACTCATGCTTGGTCTTTATTTCCTTCCTCAGCCTACCCATGATGACTGCACTAGAACCCTCATAATCTTCAATATCCTGTTCCACAGAAGTAGGCCCCAAGTTGAAAGTCTGCACATTATAATTTTTTCCGGCCACATCATCTCTATTTTTATCTGGAGCAAGGGTTGCAATATGAACAACTCTGTTATGAGCTTCATCCCTTTTGATCCTTGAAATCACCCTAGCCTTCTTTTTACCTTTATCTTTTCCAATTTTGGCTAGTAGCTCATCCCAATTCGGTGGAGTGTCTTCCACCACAACATGTTTTCTCTTTATTTCTTTGTCCAACCAACTAGGGACAGTGGATTCCAACTGCACCTCAACTTGTTTTTCTTCCTGCTCACCCTTAGGTGCTTCTTCACTAAAATTCAGTTTCTTAGGAGTTTCATCTATCTTACCTTCTTTTCCTTCAGCCTACTCATCTATATGTATAGGTGAGGGAAACTTCACTGTTTCTTCTTCTGTTGGAGGCGATTTAACCTCCTCAGCCCCAACAGGTGACTCCGCATATGCAACCAAAGGAGATTGCATTATCTTTTCAACTTTCACTTCTGCACTATGGAGATCACCCTCATGGAATTCTTCTTCCTTAGTATCCGGATGATCCTCGACATCCTCGGATTCAAATGGTTTTATTTGAACTTCATGAGTGGAAGGCACATCACCATGCTTCTCCTCATGAGAAACCACCGGAGGGAGATTTGCTTTAGGTACACTATCCCTAGGAGAAGGAGTCCTAGACCTCCTTGTATACACCATGGCCTTCAACTTTGAGCTTTCAACATTTACCACTGGTGGAGCAACTTCTTCTTCTCCCACCTTGGAGCTTGCCTTATTTGATAATTTTAGGATTCTTCTCCTTTTAGGCATAGGAGCACCAACTTCAGGATTTTGTTCCTCAGTTTCCTTCTATTCAGACGTCTTAGTCCTTGTTCTCTTCTTAGCCTTTGGATTTCTTTGCTTTTTAGTCTCTTGGACTTCCTTGATCTGAACACCCTTAATCTTGATCTTGAAAGGAGAATCTAGCTTACCTTTACCTTTGGGGTCCTCCGGCTTAGTTGAGGGTCCATATCTCCCATTAGACTATAGGTACATTTCACTCCCGCATTTCCCACCTCCCATAGTTTATTCCTTAACCACATCCTGGTAAACTTGATAACTAGATCTATTAGCTATTTCAACTTTGTTCTTTCTTCCCCTAGCCAATCTACATCACCAATTGGCTTATCCTTCACCGCTTCATAGGCATGACCTTGAATCAAGTCCCCATCATCTTCAAGCTGATCAGGCACTGCCTTCACATTGTATAGTCAGACTGATTCAACTGAGAGTCGGGATAATTTCTTTTTGTTGATCTCAAATTCATCCTTGCAGTTGGCCCAATAGTCCTCCAAATCAACCTTATGGCTATATTCGCTACTGGCCTTCTTTCAGGCCTTGCCTGTGATATCAAACCTGGATCTCTTGGAATGGAAAGAAAAACCAAGGGTACTCATTTCCTCATCTGATGCTTGGGCATAAATAATGGAAGGGCATGCCTCTCCAATGCCAATCCTCAAAGGGAAGTCCCCACCAAAACCATTCTTATTGTTTTCCCTCTTGACAATGACATCAAAGTCACAGATCTTCCTAGTTACTTCCAACAGTATCATATGATCAGTGGGATACCTTGGTATTCTATATGGGGTCCTCTAGCAACCATCAATCCGAATGTAGGAGAAAGTTGGGAACTGAATAAACCATACCGCATATTTCTTGATGAGTTCTTTTGCTTGATCTAAAATCCTCACATGCTCTGCACCTTGAAGCAATCTAGTGATGTGCATTGTGAATGCATCGTTCACCCTCCTATAGTTCGGGCTTCCTAAATGTAATTGAGGGAAAACATTATAAATAACATCCTATCCAAAGATTCCCCTTGTGTCCAATCCCTTGTAAGGATGGAATCTTGCAAGTGCATAGATCAGGTATGAATTCATTGTGAAGGTCTTGGTCTGCAACACATTGGATAGTTGCTCATGGATCACCCAACTAATGACTCCTACCCAATGGTAGTCAATCATCTCTTGTTCCATCCTCACAATAGCATGGTACATCCAATTCTCAAACATGACAACACTCTTTAATCTGACCACCCTACTGAGTAATGTGATGGCATCATAATACTCCTTCTTGAACTTTACTCTGAATAGTTTCTTGGGCAATTTGGAATAGTGAGACTTGGGCTTCTCCAGCCAAGAATTGATAAACTGCTGTGACTTCATAGTTTGTTCATTGTACAACTCTTGGGCTGCCTTCATGCTGAATGCCACCACATGAGATTGTTTTGGCATATCAAAATCCTAGGCAATGGAAACAAGATTGATATTCGCCACAATTCTCCCTTAAGGACCAATTATTCTTTGTGTACCTGGGTCGTAGTACTTGGCACACTTAAGGACTATCTCATAACACTGCACTGCGGGAGGGAAACCAGCTACATGTGACAAGCCTAATTCCTTCATTCTTCTAGCCACTAGAGGAAGGTCATCTGCCGCCGTTCTTTCTTTAAACTCCTCATAGTCCCAGAGGCCAACATTTGTATCTGTTACTTCTGATCAGATAGAAGTGATTCTACTTTTAGGAATCTTGCTCTTAATATCCATCTTAATCTTTTTTTCCCTGGTCATTGAAGACCCCTCCACTACCTTGCTAGATTCCGCCTGCACTCAACATGGAAATCATAGTAAAAACCATAGGAAAGCAATGTTAATCCATTAAAACACTGTTAGAATAATCCTCATACAATCAAGGTGTTATTAAAACTCCTATAAAATGATCTTGATAAACTTCGGGTTTTAGGACCACCTGCAGAATCTGAGCCAGAGAGGAATTTCAGGAAATTCTAAGCTAGACAGATTCTAGTGGACTCGTCATGAAAACACCTGCTAACAATTAAATCTGATCATTGTCAATCAATAAACCACATGGGAGATCATAAGATAGCATGAATAAATCATAAATTTCCTTTAAATTCACTAACACATCATGCAAATCCATCTTCCATCATACTCCCTTAGATTTTAGGAAAATTTGGGCGAGGTGGATTTCCACGAAGAGAAAGACATCTTGCAAAATTTGGAAAATCCTGGTAACATAGGACTTCGAGAAAGTCCGAGCGAAGTGGAAATCTGTTGGTAAGGTAAAACTCTGAAAGTGATAGCGGATTCTAGGAACTCAAAGGAAATTGGGAAAATTTAGGGCTGACAGATATCCGTGCAATCATCTCAGCTCACCAAGAGTCTGTCATCTCACTGAGAAGTCTTGGCGACCGCCAGCAGGTCACACCAAAGGTGGATGTGATTAGATGATGTTTTGAATTCAGTCAGAGGTCTTGTCAACTACGTAGTGTTTCACCGACATGGGGTACCATTAGTATAGCATCTGGCTGACAAAATGTGGTCTCCCAAAAAGAAGATCTGAGCTCGCCAAGAAATGAAGGCTCCATCATGAAGTCTCGACGACTGTTGGTAGTCTTATCGAAAGTGAAGGTTTCGACAAGAGTTGTGAGCTCACCAAAAGGTCTCATCGACCAAGCAGGGTCTCCCTGACTGAAATGAAGGGAGCTCAACCAAAGCGGAATGCGCTCGGTGAAAGGTCTCACTGAAGGATGAAGGTCTTAGCGATGGAAAAGAATATTGGCATGACTAACGGAGCCTGCTATGACCTCTTGCCGATGGTATATATGATAGTAGTAATTTTATTGCACCTCACCAAACTTCAGGAAAATCCACCAGAGATGGATTATCCCAAAAGAACGTGAAATCCCGAATGGAGACCAAAATCTAGATTGCAACATGAAATCACAATTTCACACACATCACATTAATCATGAATTCCAACGATTTAAGCTTAGGGACAGTTATGCATGGACCTTCAAAAGATTTTCTTTGCATTCTAGGCCCATTTGAGAGAAAACTAGAGATGAATGGTGATGCCCTAGGTTTAAACCCTATACATCTGCCATTAACACACAGGAAAACCTATGACTCAGGTAATTCAAATTTTGACACCATACTAGGAGAAAAAATCATGATTCTCAAGTAAGTTCACCAAAATGTAAACAGACCAACAAACTCAGAAATTACTTGGGAGATCATAAATTAATCAATGCTACGCTACCCTAGTCATGAGGCAATCAAATATTCAGGAATTCAAGTCCTAGAAGCTCCTATAACATCAACGCGCTATCCATAATCATCAATTCAAAGCAAAACAATCAAACACATACCATTATAAAGTGGAAATTGATCCAAGAATCAGCAAATGCAAAGAGAATGGTGTCCACAAAGAACAGGGGGAAGAAAGTGCAAGAAATCACCACTAAATCAATCAATTCAAACCAAAATGCCTCAAAACCCAACCAATCATTCGTAAGAAACCATTCCTCAGCTCAAATGATGGCAAATGATAAGCATGATAGCATAAAAGACCTCAAAAATCAAGTTAAATACATCCTTCAAAGCACGTATGAAGTCATTAATGCAATCAATAAGATAGTCAGAAGACCCAAGAATCTGATGAAAGGGTGGAATCTGGGGAAATCCGGCCCATGTGGAAAGCCGCAAAGTCCGGATTTCCGAACAATAGGGTCCAGCTAGAGTCCAAGTAGGATCCGAGAAAATCCGACCAGGGTGGAAAATCCCGAATCCGAGTAAAAACCCAAAATTTACCCAGCTATTAAGATTTTCAATAAATAACCTGGGAAAACACTTAGGTAGTCAAAATAAACATTTAAGCACATGCCTAAATAAGATAAAACCTCAAAAAATAAAGGGTGAAGACACCAAAATGAAAGCGAAAGAGGGTCCCTACTGTTAGTGGGGCGTGTGTGTGAAAACTGCACAACACCTTCTAATATTAGTAAACCAAGGGGTCAAATTACCAAGTGATTTTGATGTTAACAAATTAAAGGAAACTCCCAAGAAAACTGAAATTGAAACACCAAATACATATCAAATGGATGCTCTAACACATCAAATGAAGAGCCTTCAATAAAAATTTCAAGATATGCAAAGAGGGACCACCAAAAGATACTTGTTACAAGATATTTTTCCATACCCTTTTGATAAGAATTTAAACATGATACCATTTCCCCCAAATTGTGACCTCCCAAAATATGACAAATACAATGGAAAATCTAACCCCATAGACCATGTGAGAGAATTTTGGACCATGAATCTTGAATTTGCTCATGAGGACACATACTTTATGAGAATTTTTCCTCTTAGCTTGGGAGGCCATTGTATGGAATGGTTTTCAAAACTACAACCAGGCATAAGATCCTTTGAAGAGCTTGTCAACAATTTTATCACATAATATTCATATAACATTTCACATGAGATAACCATGAAGGATCTTTGTAACACCAAAAAAAAACAAGGAGAATCCTTTCTCATATTCTTACAAAGGTGGAGAAGGTTATTTACTCGATACGCTCATCCCATACCTGAACAAGAAAATATGGAGATTTTTATTGATAAACTTAACAATGAAATGAGCTATAGGCTGCAATTACAATGTCCCCCTAACTTTGAGAAGATGGTAGAAAATGGTGTCAAAATTGAAGAAGATTTCATCAAAAGAGGGGTATTGAAAATTCACAATGAAGGATCAAACAATGCTAGCTCTTCTAACCATCATAACAACAATGACAAATCTAAATTTTGGACAAGGAACAAGAATGCCAACAATGGTGCCTCCAAAGCATAGAATGCCAAAATGGTCTTTAATCTATTAGGAAACACAACTAAGATCAATCAAAATGTCAACCATCCCAACAATCAAAACAACCACAATCAAATTAATACCATGTCCAAACCTCCACCTTATCAAACACAATCAAACTACAAAAAATTCACACATTTGGGTCAATCACATGAATATGCATTGAGGGAACTTCTTGTAAATAACCTCATAACACTTCCTGACACTCGAGGCTTTGAACCAAAATTAAATTTGTCATGGTGGAATGATGCTTACTACTATGAATTTCATCGGTGCAAAGGTCATCAAAAAAATAGATACATGCAATTGAAACACAAGATACAAGATTTAATAGATGAAAAAGTCATACGAATAGAAGGACCCCAAACAAATGCCAATGACAGAGCATTTAAAAATAATTTACCAAATTATGAAAAGGGGGAGTCCTCTACATCAAAAAACAAGGGGAAGAACGTAAACTATGTCCATGATATGGTCATAAATCATATCTCAGCAACAGAGGATCAAATGAATAACATTGAAACCAATGACAATCAAGACATTACTACAACCAATAATCCAATCTATGACATTCCAATTGCACAAGAACAAGACATCATTATCCTTGATAATAAGATTAATGACACCAAACTAGATATAGCTGTAACTGATACTCAAGTCAATGTCATTAAAATCTATGGGAAACAAGACAACATGCCAGTAAATGCGACCACAAGAGCACATGCCAAACATGTCCTAAAAGGAAGATCATCTAAAACACTAGTTGCCTCACCTAATCAATACACTGATACATTTTGACTCAAATTTTGATGAAAGTTCGTCAAAATTTCAACAAACTTTTATACGAATTATTTTGTCAAAATTTTGATGAACTTTGAAATGTCAAAATTCTGACCTAGCATCATTGATTGGGTCAAAATTTTGATGTTTCAAAGTTCGTCAGAATTTTGATGTTTCAAAGTTCGTCAGAATTTTGATGAAATAATTCCAATGAACGTTCATCGAAATTCTAATGAACTTTCGTCAAAATTTGTGTCAAAATGTATCAATGATATAACATAGTGGACCAGTTACAAAAGATCCCTGCATAAATATTGATATTGGAATTGCTCAAGATTTCACCCACCCATGAAGAGATTTTGGAAAAAGCATTAGTGGACACAACAATACCAACAAATCTACAATTTTGTAAATTTGAAGCCATGGTGGGACATTTGACTGCACCGCATTTCTTATCCTTTTCAAAAATTGATGATGGATCTATTTATCATCCCCACAATTTTTCTCTCCATATTGAATTCCTAATTCATAAACATCATGTCAAACATGTCCTAATAGATGGAGGTGTCGGCTTGAATATATGTACTTTAAAGCTTGTTTGTGCATTAGGATTTTTTGAGAATGCAATTGATTCAAAGAAAAATATTACAATAAAAGCATATGATGATGAGGAAAGATCTTCACAGGGACCGATTGTCTTACCTCTTCAAGTAGAACCAATTCAAAAAGATGTAATATGCCAAGTCTTGGACAAGGATTTTACTTACAAAATATTATTAGGTTGCCCATGGATCCAAGAAATGCAAGTAGTCCTATCAACATACCACCAATGTTTGAAATTCCCTTGTGGTGGCCAAGAAATCACCATCTTGGCTAATTCAAATAGTCCTCGGTATTGTAACACCGTAAACTCTATCCAAGATATCTTTGTGCCTCATAACATAGAAGCTTCCACTTCCATCCCTTCCAATGATCAAAGCCAGTCAAGTTCCTCATCCAAACCATTGGTCATTTCCTCAAATCATGAAGGTCAATCTAGTTCCATGTCTAAACAATCTAAGAAAAAAGAAGTTTCTCCTTCCACATACTCAAACCATGAAGCCCAATTAAATGCTTTGTCAAAACAATTTGAGAAAAAGTTCCAAGTCAAGATAAAGGTGTGGGTGAATATCTCATTGAACGATGTTTGTCTTTCACAACTCTCTTCCCCAAAGTCATATGGGCAACCCTCAACATCAACACAATAGACATCACAACCAGTTACACTCTTTGATGGTTGGTTTGTAAAAGTGGGCACCATAGTTGATGAAGTAGAAGACAAGGATGTTCTAAATTGGCTTTATAAGGATGAAGAAGAGTCTCAAACAACAACTGAAAATGTACAAACAACACAATATGGAAAAGGCTTCACTATTTTGGAAATGATGGGATACAAGGGAAAGGGCTATGTAGGAAAAAGAAAAGAAGGAATTGTAGAACCAATTCAACCCCTCTTAATAAATCCAAAAGACAAGAGTGGGTTGGGTTATAAGGAGGAGACAAAGAAGAGATGACTCAGAGGGTGGTTGAAAGAATATTGCAATTAAAAGCTAGTGATGATCATGAAACTGATTCCAATGAATATGAGTGGGATTATTATCAAAAGAGTCTTTTCATGATAAGGACATTCATGTGGTACACAAGTATGCACCCCTACTCGAGGAGGGAAAAGGTTTAGGTTCTAGACCACTTGAACTAGGATCACAACACATTGATGATTCCAGCGAAGACGATTCAAATTGGAGTGAAACAGACAATTCAGAGGAAAGTTACCTTATAGACCTCGATTTTGATATTGGAACAATTGAAGACACCACCATCAGGACTCTTACCATCTTCAACCTTAACTAGTCTGGTGATTTCTTACCTCTAGTACATACCGAACTCATAGACTGGGACCAAACTCAGCCATTTGATATCCCTACCTTTCCAAATGATGATATCATCAATTTCCTCTATGCTAACAATCCCAAAACAAATTCCACTATTGAACATCATAACAAAGCTTCCAAATAGGGGAGTATCAAATCTTCTAGCTGCAAAATGAATAATATAGGAAATATATTTGATGGTGAAAACCATTCAATGGTAGTATCAGATCCATAAAAAGTAAAAACAAAGAGTGCATCCAACGGTGAAAAACTCTCTGAGGCGTCGAAGAATGGAAGATTTGATACTCTCCCATAACACTTTTAGGAAATATCAAAGGTATTGATTGAATCCACACAGTCTGTCAATATCAATAGTGCAAAGACAATGAAGACTATTCATCTAGCGGCATCTTTGATAGACCAAGAAAAACCAAGCTTTCTCAAATTTTTCACAGAAAAAAAATCAACTTTGCTTGGCCATATGTCAACATGCTAGTGATTGATCCAAAACTCATCATCCATCACCTATCCTTACCACTAGGAGTAAAACCAGTCAAACAAAAACTAAGGAAAATGCATCTACATATTGCCTTACTAGTAAAAGCAGAGTCAAAGAAGTTGTTAGATGCAAGATTCATCAGATCCATTGACTATACCAAGTGGATCTCCAATATTGTACCAGTCTCAAAGCCTAATAACAACATTCATATTTGCACAAATTTTTGAGATCTTAATAAGGCTTTTCCTAAAGATGTTTTTCATCTACTTAACATAGACATCATAGTGGACTTAATGACAGGACATGGCATGTTGTCACTTATGGATGGTTTTTCTAGTTAGAATAAAATTAAGATAGCTCTAGAGGATCAAGACAAGGAAACCTTTACATGTACATGGGGAACATTATGTTGGAATGTTCGTCATTCCATTCGAGTTGAAGAACATAGGAGCTACTTATCAATGTGCCATGAAAACAACTTTCATGATATTATCCATACTTTCATGGAAGACTATGTGGATGATCTATTAGCTAAATCATATACCAGAGGACACTTAGATATCTTAGACAAAATCTTCACTAGACTAGAGAAATTCAATGCACAACTAAATCCAAAGAAATGTGTGTTTGGGGTGACTTCAGCCAAACTCCTGGGATACATAGTTTTAGAAAAAGACATTGAGGTAGACCCAACAAAGTTAAAGCTATCATGGAGATGCCACCACCCAAAAAAAATAGTTAGCTATGATCTCTAGAAGGGAGGTTCCAATCAATCCAAAGATTTATTTCACAACTGGTAGAAAAGACCCATCCTTTCACTCACTTGCTACAAAAAAATGTTTCTTTCCGATGGGATGAGAAATGTGAAGGATCCTTCAACCAATTAAAACAATACCTAATGATTCCACCCATCTTAGTACCACCAACAGAAGGAAAGCCACTCTTGTTATACATTGCAACAACTCAGATATCATTGGGAGCCATGTTAACACAAGAGGATTCAGTAGGAAAAGAGAGGGAAATTTACTACATCATTAGGAAGCTAAATGGCTATGAGATCAACTATACATCCATTGAAAAATCTTGCTTAGTAGTAGTGTTCACCACCCAAAAACTATGACACTACATGCTAGCTCATACCATCAAGTTAATAGCCAAAATAGATCCACTAAAATACCTACTCAGCAAAGCTAACCTAACTGGAAGATTGGCCAAGTGGGTTATGATACTAAGTGAATTTAACATCCAATATGTGGATAAGAAAGAAATAAAAGGACAAGTAATCGCCGACCAGTTAGCTAAGGAACCTCTACTAGATGATCATCCTTTACACATTGAATTTCCAAACACTGATGTCCTCACCTTGACTGTAAAATAGTGGACACTATACTTCGATGGATCACACACCCAACATGGATTAGGGGCTAGAATCCTATTTGTCACTCCACAAGGACATACCCTACCAAAATCATACAAATTGATATTCCCTTTTACCAACAACATGGAAAAATATGAAGCATTAATCATTGGCATCAAAACAACTATAGAATGGAAAATTCTAGAGTTGCAAGTCTACGGAGATTCTTAGTTGGTCATTAACCAAGTCAATGATGATTATCAAATCAAGGATGAAAAACTGATGCCCTACAAAATAATGATTGATGATTTTAAGAAATACTTTATGGATATCAAATTTGAACATATTTTAAGAGTGGACAATAAAGTTTCCAATGCAATGGCTACTATTGCTTCTTTGTTACAAATTTTGGAGAAAAGAAGTCATTACGAGTTCATGGTGGAATAACTATTTTCCCCTACTTATGATGATACCCGGTGCCAAGTCATCTATCACCTAGTTGACGCTAATACCTCACTTTGTGGTGAAATTTATACCTACCTAAAAGATAAAACCCTTCTACCTAACTTGTCTCAAAATCAAAAGCAAAATTTCATTCACCGAGCTGCCTCACATACTCTTATTGTGGATGTACTAAACTGATGAGGTCTTGACAAAACTCTCCTCTGATGTCTGGAACATGAAGTCTGAACGAACTTTATGAGAAGTTCATGAGGGTGTCTATGAAACTCATTCAAGCAGTTTAACATTAGCCAAGAAACTCTTTCGTTTAGGGTATTACTAGGCCAACATGGAGGAGTCTTTTCAGTTCGTCAAGAAATGCCAAAAGTGTCAAATTCATGGGAACCTTATTCATGCACCAACACAAGAATTTCAACCATTTGCATCCACGTGGCCCTTTTTTCAGTGGGGACTGCATCTTGTTGATAAAATTCATCCATCTTCATCAAATGGACATAATTTTATCATCACAACTACAAAATACTTCATGAAGTGGATTGAAGTCGTTCCTCTAATCACCATCACAAGAAAGCAAATTTCATCATTCATCCTCAATTACATCATCTATCAGTATGACATCCCTCAATCCATTATCATTGACAATGGAAGACCATTCAAAAATAAATACATGCAATAATTATGTGAGAAGTTCAATATCCAACATCGCTTCTCTATGCTATATTACCCTCAGGGTAATGGTCAAGCAGAGGCTTCCAACAAAACTATTAAGAAAATCTTTGAGAAAACAGTCAACAATGTTGAAAATGATTGGCACATCCAATTAAACCCTACTCTATGGGCATACCATACCAGTATTTTCACACCAACAAGAGCCACAACATACGCTCTTGTGTATGGATTTGAGGCCATTGTACCCATTGAGGTTGAATTAGCATCACTCTGGGTTTCATTGAAGGGAATTGTCTCTGATGAGGACTACTGGGTATCTAGATTGTAAGAACTGGAACTATTGGATGAACGATGCCAACATACAATGAACCACCTAAAAGCCTACCAAAAAAAAATGTCCAAAAGTTATAATCATAAGGTCAAATCCAAAATATTTCAAGTTAGTGAATTGGTATTGAAGGAGAACCCACAGAACCAATAAGATAGGGAGAAGAAAGGAAATTTTGAACTGAATTGGTTGGCCCCCTTTTTCATTGTGTTAGTCTATTGATCAAGAGCATACCAACTATCTATGATAGAAGGGGTTCTATTTGATGAGCCAATGAACAACCTCCATCTCAAGAAATTCTACACATGATTCATCCACTACATCTGTAAAAGTCTTGAAAAAATCCAAAAACATCAAAAAATGGTCGCCCTGGTGAAAACCTGGAAAACAGGCATCTTGGTGACAAAAAAAATCAAAAAGAGAAGAATACAAAAAATTCAAAAAAAGATAAAAATACATAAAAAGAGCGAGAAAAATAAAAAAAATCATAAAATCTAAAAAAAGTGCAATAAAAGCAAGTAGTGAAAACTTGGAAACATGTGCTATTTATGATGGGTTGGCTTCTTCCTCTATTGGAATGTGTATCGATCATTGGCTCTTCGCTATCACTATCCACATCCTCCATTTGAGCCTCACGTACAAATTCTGGTGTGATGGTTGTGTCTCACTTTGGCTTGTCAATCATTGTACATATTCATAATAAATTGGTTTATTTCCTTGGGGGAAAAATCTTGAACTAACTAGGGGAAATCCATCTTTGAGCTTAAAAGTGATAGACACACAATAGTATGACAACATGGTAAAAACATACAATCAAGTGAGCTGCAACATTGAACATCAATCAGAATCACCAAAACTGGCCATCTAAACCAACAACAACAAGATCAATTGAAAACAAATTTCATTTGGTGACGATCCTCTGAATCATAGTTTTATCACTTTAACACAAATGTTCAAATATAATAACTATTATGATTATTGTTATCATTTCTCGGGAGCAACTCAAGGATGTCAAAGACTAGAGAATCTTTGATTGAGAATGACATTTTTCTTTGTCTGCTATTTATGAGTTGATCATTAATACTATGTGAATCATCGTGGGACATGCTCTACAAAGTATCACTGATGAAATTCCAAATTTACATATGAAAATGATTAACTCTTGACTGTTTACACAAGAAATGCTTAGGTCATCTCGGTCCAATTATACCTAGATGCTTGTGTTAACTTGCACTATCAAACATCATGAAAGTAGTACTTAGGTCATCATGGTCTAATTATACCATTGATGTTTGTACTCACTTTCAACATTTCGAAAGCTCAATGATGATACCAAGCACAATAAATTAGTTACTAGGATGGAAACATTACATTGTTAGGTTTGCATGTTTAGGCTACATTCATACTAGGTGTGGCGGTGGTATTTATAGATTTCTCCAACGCTGGTACAATTTAACAAGTGATGTTATTTCTATCATTAACAGATCGAGTACATTTGACATTACCAAAAAGATCTAGTTGCCTAGACATTTGGACATCAGTCATACATTATCATATCATTTCGTCATTCATCTAGTCATTCGGTCATATATTTGCATCATGAAAAATCCAAAAAAAAAAGTATTATCATGTCATTTTTCTAAGCATTCATTTTCTATTACGTCATATGTTTGCATCATGTAAATCCAAAATAAAGCATTGATCATATCATTTTCATCCATAAACACATTTATTCATACATTTGCATCACAAAAAAAATCCACAATGAAACATTTACATTCATCCATATATTTGCATCAAAAAAAAAGAAAAAAAAAAGAGTACCATGCATATCATATATCATAATAAAAAACATTGAATTATGCATTATTATTTAATCATTCCATTCATCCATTTCTGCATTAATAATATCATCCATTCATACATTTCATATTTTGCATCACATATCGATATAAAAAAAGTACAAAAACATAGGATTTAGACATCATTCATAAAACATCATAGAATCATAAGACATGTTTTATCCATAGCATATCATATCAGCATCATAGAAAGCATCATATAACATACATGATAAGAAATTAAATGCATCCATCATGTTCAACACACATAAGCACATATCCATAGCATATCATATCAACATTATAGAAATCATCATATAACATACATGATAAGAAATTAAATGCATCCATCACAATCAACACACATAAGCACATAGGTCAACCATCCCCATCGCTGCATATATATCTCAAAATAGTGTCAAATGTACAAGGATATCTAAATATGAAGAGGTACATCATAAAAAATGGTGGTAACTCATCAAGTATCAATGTATACATGCCCAAATCACATAAACATCAAGCGTCAGAGCAATGTAGTCCTCCCCCCAGATGGTGTTGCCATCCCTAGACTGGTACCTCCCCTTGCACCCGATAGACCTGCACCAGGATCTCTTCAACCTATGGGAAATGGTTGTGTAACACCCATACTAACTATCCGAGACTAAGACCTACCAAACTAAGATTGGGAAAAGCTCTCCCATTGCTATGGAGGAACCACCTCATGATACCGACCTCTATAGAACTCAACCTCTTGGGAAGTGCAATGAATCTCTCTAAAATAATCTGATGTCCCAACACCCGTTGTGGCCTGTTGTAGTCTCTTGATGATGGCCTCAACCTGCTTTGCTCACCATCTCAGAGCATCTCTCTCAGTAGTCAACATGGTAACCTAACCTTGCACCTGTCTCTGGGCCTATACCTGTGCAAGCTGGCCTTACACCTGATGCACCTACTGCCTAGTAGCATCCCTCTCTGCTGTCATATTTTGTATTTTCCCCTAGGCCTATGAGAGTTGTTCATGTACTTGTTTCAGCACCTGTGTTTTTCCTATAACTACCCCTAAACCTGTGTTAGCAGGCCCTGAAATGTCTAGACCTAAGCTTGTAAGGCTGCAATCTGTGACTGTTATTGGTAAGAAGACTACCATATCTGTATGTGTTGTTTTGCTACCACCACTAAGGATCGCCTCCTATGAGGCACTCTAACATCTAGCACTAGATGAGAATCCCCTCTTCCATCATCCCCACCATCATCACTGCCTCCTCCATCATCCCCACCATCTCCCTCCTCCTCATCTCCACCACCTCTAGCCCTTCTCTATCTAGGTGGTCTATCCTCATCATCCTCTAGTGCCAGCACTGGCTCACCAGGCCTCGAGATCCTCAAAAATGGATTCCCACTAAAATATTGTGATTACTCCTTCATCATGTATCCCTCCATGATCTTTGGACGATAGTCCCAAATCAATGGTTGTAATATGTGGTGCTCATCATAAGCAACATCGTAAGATAAAGTGGGTCCCCACTCGGTAGCATTCACTGTCTCCACACATACATGGTCAATCCCTGTAGCATCCCCTAAACTCCATCGTACTGTCTGAGCACCCTCATCAATAGGAATCTCTCAATAATAAACCGTGTTCATCCAATGAGGTACCTAGCTATGCAAGCATAGGGCATCTCCAAGTGATCCTCAACCCACTGCTCACAATCTACATATGGCTACCACATAATAGAATCCAAGTCGTCTAATACACATTGCCAATACTCCAATTTTCCTAGCTTATGTTGGATAACTGGGCCTGCATAACCATAAACATAAGGTCTCCCAATTGGCGGAATTTGTCTGTCTCTAAACGTATCACCGCTATACGCTCCCAACCCATTTCTGTAATAAGGTCACTGCTGCAGATAGACTGGCTCCTCCAAGGTAAACTACCTGATGCAAATCATGATACAACTGTGCAAGCATGCATGAACCCCAAGAAAATCAGGTCCCAAACTGAATCATTTTCTCTAATGTCTGGCCCTAACTGACAGAAAATCCCTTTTCCCTCTTGTCGGGACATAGGAAGCCACCAAAAAATCCTGCAAGCATGGAAGGAAAAGGGGCGTACCTTTCAAACATCTCTTTCCAAGGCATCTCATACCACAAATCTGATCATCATGGAATATTTGGCATAAGGAATTTGTACCTCCCTGCTCAGTGTTATCATATGTCACAATGTCATCCATCACAGGAATCCACAAAATCTTGTAGACATCCTCTGGAATCACAATCATCTCTCTAGTGGCTAGATGAAAAGTGTTGTGGTCGCTATGCCACCTCTCTACTAGCGCAGTTAGCAATCCTTGATTAATCCTAATATGGGGCATGCCAATCAATGAAGATAATCTGCATCACTCAATGATATCCCTATCAGCCTGTGATAGTTGTGGAATGAACTCCCAAGTCCATGGGAATCACTCTCAAGATTGAAGATTATTTAAATCACTCTCTTATCATTATAACACATCACAATCAGCACATCAATCAATCAATTAACTCAACAAAGCAATCAAACATCACACAATCACTTATCCTATCAGTTCAAGTGAGATTTTCATCAAATATCATGAACATTTATTTTTGATCCTCACCTATCATGAGGTCAAAACATCATAATTATTGAATCTCACCTATCATGAGATCAATAAATCATCTAATCTATCAACAACAAAAAATCATTGGCTAACACGATTAAAAATCATCCAAATCAAGGAGAAAAAATAAACAATATTTATTTATGTCCTTGATGCACTATTACAATCTTTCATTACACCAAATGGTAGATGTGCCACCAAATTGGGTCGATGCACCATAACAGATTGCCTATGCACCACTTTATTGGATGCACCGGAGAATTTCTCAGATGCATCATGAAACCTCTTTGATGCCCCACAAAATTTAATGTGCCACTATTTTGAGCTTATGCGCTAAAACTATAGTTCTATGCACCATTTATTTTGACATGCTATCTAATATTCTGACGTGCTAAAACATTTAACCTATGCACAAAAACATGGATGTGCCATTACAAACCATCTATGCATCGAAACATCTATCCTATGCGTTAAAACTCTAGGCAAATGCACTGATGAATCTAGTCTATGTGCCAAAGCATATTTTGTATGTGCCAAAACTTTGGAAAACTAAAATTTGAAATTAAAAACATGGGAAAAATGATTTAAAATTCACAAGGAAAGTTTTCAAAATTCGTACCAGAGATCTATATGCCACTGGCCGATTATGCCGCCACACATGCTCAAATCGATGATTCTTGTGGGGGATCACCATCTTTGCTCAAATGCTCAAGGTTACTCTCTCACTCCAAAATTTTCAAAATCACAAGTGCACAAATGAATCTCTTTTTCACTTTTTACCTCTTAAAGAGGGTAATTAAGAGTGTGATTTTTGGTGCGATATTTTAAATTTTATTGTAAGGATCAATTAATTCAAAGGGTAGCTCATTTCTTCCATATCGGGAGATAAATAGCTTAAATATCATCAAATCAAGATTTCATCATCGACATCATCACAAATCATTATAAATTTTCAAAAATCATAAAAAATCTTTAAATCATAAAAAATTCCCCAATTTATCTCCCAAGGGGGCATACATTCGTTATCTTCTAAAAATCATCGTTTGGGGCATCGTCAAAATTATAACAGCACTAGCAAGTTTTTTTTTGAAGTAATGTGTAAACACATCACTTCAAAGAGGGGTACTATGTATACATCCAAAATTGGTCTAGAGAAAATTAATTAAATACTGGTTATTTGATTAATAAAAATATTTATTTTCTCTACTGTATAAATAAATTGCAAAGTTTATTTATATGGTTCACATTTCTTAATTCTTCCTATCTAACTCCACTTTCTTCATGATTTAATTAAATAAACAAATTTAACTAATTTGTTTTATTTTATTAATTCCCTCTCATTAAATTTGAATTTTTAATTCAAATTTTGTCACATTTCTCCATATTTTTCTAACCTCCATCCACCTCACCTTCCATCTCACAATGTGTCACATGAAATCAATTATTCCTAATTTCTAAACTAGTTATGTATCCTCAACAATCTCAACAAACTCAAGGACACATGGCTTCTTCTTTCTATTTATTCTCTTCTACACTTGGCAAGATTGTTCTATTAAAGGGGACAACTTCCTTGTTTCTCTCTAACCTCCTCATTTCTCACCGTCGATCTCTCCAGACTGAATCCTAATCATCCACTACTATTGACTCACTTGATGCCTTTGTGAAATCTATAAATAGAGGCACATTTATAGCTTTTCGATAGAAAGCAGTGCATACAATTACTCTGCAGAAATCATCCTAGCATTTGAGAGTTTAGTTTACATTCTAGTTTAGCATTTGGAGTAGTTTAGCAAGTAAATTAGAATCATGGCTCCTTTGTTAGATGTATCTTAGTTTACTCACAACATTTAGAATCATTATAATTGCATAATCTCCATTATAAATATAGCATCTCCATTAGTTTAGCACTTTACCATTGCATCATTTTCATAGAATTTTGTATACAACAACATATCATTTAGTTCATTATCCAACAAATTCATCAAATCATGTAGGTGTAGGCATAGCTTCTACATTCTAGTTTAATGGCTTCTCATTTCCTAGGTGTCATCCCAATAATTCAATGCATACTTAAAATTTGAGAGCACTAATACAGGATCCTTAGGAATAGAGGAAGATGGAATGTCTTTAAGGAATTGTTTTATCAATTGTGTTGTTAATTTAGATTTCCTTAATATAATACATTGAATTTGTTGTGTGTTTTTTATTATTCTAATTCACATATTTTCTCACACACAACATGAATAAGTACTCAATGCACTGATTCAATGCATTGGTTGAACTCCTCCTAGTCTCTGTAGAATTGGTTAGTTATGCTTCATTTACAAATATCACAATAGGTTTGGTGGACTTGGAGGGATCTTGGTACATCGAGTTTGCTAACTACTTCCATCCTGAATCCCTTAGAACACGAATGGTTTAGCCGTGGTGGTGTTGTGGGATGAGCGGGTGCCTTAATATGACCGACCTGTGTGTATGTAATGCCAATGTCGAATGTGTCCAAACTTATTTATTCTTCACAATATTCAAGCAATAAATAAAATTGGCAATTCAAATGTTGAGTGCATGGTGAAATTCATTGTGCAATCAGATTGCACTTCATACACTAGTCGAATGAACAACCACCTTCATTCTCGGTAGGCTTATCAGATTTGTGGTGACAATATTCAATCGAACACTTTCCTATAGCTACTTCACCACTTTGGTTTATTTTAACATCACTTACAAAGCTCGTGTTGATTGGATCTTTGGAATGGGTGATTACCCATTAGAAGTATAAATGACATAAATCCATCAACTCCGAGGGGCTGCTACATATAATTTATCAAATATTGTTGTAACAACGAGGTTTGTGAGTGCCATTGTCTTGGGAACCAGAGTTTCTCTTGACTGCGGTGGTCGGCTTGCGGGCTCCCACAGTTCCATTGCCTTCCTTCTATTGCAAACCTGGGTGACATCCCCACCCAAATCCTTTGCACAGGATCCTCAACTATGGGTTCCGGCTACGAGTGCACTATGGGCATCGACCGTTGATCCCTCTATGTAAGGTGACATCTAGGAATGGCGTATAGTTTCATTCTCTCTACATAATAGCTCAACAATATAAAAAACTGGCCGATAAGGTGAAGTGATTGAGCTCGATCACAAAGAAGACGAGGAAGAAATATGGATATGGTCCAGTAGTAATTCATAGTAGCTGAAGGTATTGGTGTTTTGGGACCATGTCGGGAGGTCATGTCAAAATAGAATCCGCCCAACCGGGTGCCGCCATACGGGTGGTAGCTATCAAAATTGCATTTCTTTTATGGTGTTCTCCTCTCGGTGCCCCACATCCTTGCCTCTGCAAATGGCATTTTCATTTGATATTCTCACAAACTTATAGGAAGATGATGATTCAATTCAGTGGCACCCGCAACACATGAATGTTTGAAGAAATTCCAAGGTAATCAGGGTTGGCGGTGATTTGAAGTGATATATGCTCTTCATAGATTCCAAAGAATGATATTAGCAATAGAGTGATAGCCTCACATTTCATTTAGGCCAATAAGTGCCAATGTGATAATGAAATGAGAGTCGCAGGCCCTTCCTATCTGTATTTCATTTAACATACACTGCTATAGATTTATAAGTCATGGCCCAATGAATCTCAAGTCTGACCATTTGTAAGAAATCCATCGACTCAGGCTAGAAGGTTCCTCCATACGTGGGTCAGGTCATGGTCTAATCTAATGCGTAGTGAACATAGAGAGAGGGGAGGTATGATAAAAACATAATACCATTGGGACAACCTTATGTTAAATACTGAACTAGTATGTGCATAGCGAGTTTCATCAGTCGTGGCCTTCAGGTCATGAATGGAATATGATTATATGCAGAGAAGTTGGGACGACTCAAGCAAATGTGGTAACAAATAAATGTAAGCGATTAACGGGAGGAATGCTAGCAAGTCTGGGCAAGAGTAGCGACTAGCATATTTCGATCTGATAAAAGAGATGCAATGGGTTGATGTAGCAATCCATTATGATTGAACATCTATTAAAACTTGCAAGATACTTAAAGTCTCGACAAAGTACCAAGTTGGGTATTGTTCCTCCTTATGCATGTAATCGGGTGTAGGGGGATGTCAGGAGTAGGCTATAGCAACAATGACTTTCTCGATGCACCCACCTGCATGATTCCTCCATCATGGAATTGCTATGGTGGGTGCTCACACTCATTCTTACGTTCACACTCTTGAGGGCAGTGTTGTCGCCTCCTCCCTCTATGTTGAACCAAGGGAAGACCATTTCATCCATAAAAGTATCATACAACATTGAACTCCCTTTCATTCAAAACAGAAACCAACATTGTGGTCCTTGGCATTCCTTGAGCCATCTAATAACGACATTCCAATAGTAGCTTTTCGCACCCCTTCACCCATAGCACACTGGATGAAATCTTTCATGCAAGCTCCAATTCTCCCGACACCATTCTGGTGGCTCGTTCCTACATGGAATGTATATGTCTCATTCCCGCAAAGGACCAGTCGCTGTTATCGGGACTAGTTGTTTGTCTCATGAGGAATGAGGGATGAGGCTGGCATTTAAAGAAATCCCCCAGCATATAACCCACGCTATACATTTTAAATATTTCAAGCAGAGTATGATTGGTCACAAGTGATGGGTAGTTGCTAATGTGATTGCATCTCCATCCTCATTTTTCTCATCTAAATGACTGCTATAAAAGGAATTATACTGTTATTTGTGATGGAAAGTGTGCTTCATGACACTGTCTAATGACTTCTCCACATCACCTCTCTGCTAGCACCATAAAGTGTGCCCAGGTCCACAAGACCGTTATAATTATGAAAGATGCTTAAGGAAGATGTTTTGGAGGCATTGAATGGTTGGGCAACTGTTGATTTATTGCATGGGCCATGCTAAGTTAGGAACCGAGGTGTATTATGTTCCCCCTAGGTAGCAACATTGTGGAAAATCAACACATTGTGAATCACCAAGAAGGTCAGTAATTAGGAGGCCCTTCTAGATACTGTTTGTACACCTTCCATGGTGAAAGGGGAGGGATCATTAATTGTTTTAGTAGTGATGATGAGTTCCTTAATAAAATTACACAATGGATTCAATAAAAAGAACTAGGACATGAGAGGGCCACTTGTTTGAATATATAGGACATTTGGAGTTTAAGGAGCACTAATGTTTCCCTTAGGTTGAGTGGATTTGGATTGTGATTATGGGAAGTGTCCAAGTATTTTCATATTGAGACCCTTGTTTATCATTATGATATTTTGAGCATTTTTTTCTCATACTATCAACATATCCATGGTTAATATTTGATCTCAATAGTAATCTTCTAAATGAAGTCCATTCTTTATACAGGTTACTCTACGAAATGAGGTCCAAGAGATAAAAGGTATCACTGCAAAAAGGATGATAATCAAGGACCACACATGGAGCCACACTCAAAGAAAGGAAAAAATTTAAGTATTCATACACACAATTGTGCTAGTCATGCAAGAGGATGTTTTCACATAGGGTTCCTCACGATCCACATCTGAAGAGGGAGGTGCTTCAACCGAATATGCTCAAGTCACATATAGTATGCCAAAGAAATACTGAGAAACAAATGGTTGCATGATAAAGGAGATCAGTACCAAGAAGATAGAAGGTTGTCTACCAATATCAAAAATAGGAAGGAGCTATTTTACTTTCCACCAAATGACCATGATTTGTTAGGAGCTATCCATCCAGATCAGGAGTAGCACACCCACTTTTTAGAAACACCAATCTGCAAAAAGAATGCACTTAATTGGTTGCAAGAATATTGCAAACACATCAAACAAAGGGAAGCCTTTAATAGTTTTAGCCATAGCTCAGAAAATAGGTAGATGACAAAATAGGCTATGAGATAAAATAAAGAAGAGGACAAAATAGCTTATTTTAAATTGTGAAATATTTGGGGGTAGGTGAAACTCTAGCTTGTATTGAATCTGATCCACACATTGTAATTAAATCCTATCCATTCATTTGGACTGTGGAAAACTATAAATAGGGGCTTGCTCCTCATTTGTAAGTGTTTGAGAACTAGTGTAAAGGGAATTTTGCAGCAATAGAGAGAATCATTGCATGAATTTGGTTGTTTCTTTTGATTTTTTTCATTATGCATGCATGGTTCAACTTCCATGTTAGTTTTAGCTTTTAGTTCCTTGAATGGCTTTGATAATGGTGTTAGCTGTTACAATATTTGATGAGTTTCTAGCTCATGATTTTTGTGATTTATTGATAATGAATCACTTTGTAAAGCTAGTCTGAGCTAACTTACTTGCTGCAACTTAGTTCATTTGTATGTTCATGAGATGAATGCACAATTTAAAAATTAGTAGACCTTAGAAGATTGCACTGATTTTGTGTAGTTGTAGGTTTCTCTTGGTCAAGCAAAATCTAGCTTTAGAAATTTTTTCTATTGTAGCATCCTCCATTGTTACTATTCATTCATAGCTTACATTTAGAACAACCCTCTCAACCCTTTCCATTTTTTCTATTTCTTTTAGTCCTTTGTTAGAGTAGGATTCCAAGCATCACAACAATGTTAAAATTGATGAACATGGTGAGTTTTAGCTGCTTGTTTTGAGTGAGCAGCCATTGTTCATTCATTTCCAGCACTTTCAAACTACATTTGTAGACCCAACTTCCCATGCTTTGTAAACCATAAAGGTCATCCTGTGATTAACAACAAATCATATCAACCAACTAAACTATTTCAAGCATTGTTATGACTTGACACCTGAGAGACCTTGGCGTAGTGATCTGGAACTTGTTTTTAGATTTCTACCTCTCAAGAGAGGTAGAATACTTGTGTGCAACCTATGTTGAGGAGGTGCAAAAACTCCCATCAACAGCATCCTTCTTTCATCAGGGTCCAACTCATCAACACCTTGGACTCCTCTTTGAGGGTTTTCATTCTCACCCTCTTCCTCCTCCTCTCAGTCACTCTCATCTTCAGTAGCCTTACATCTTCTTTGGGTTGTTTCTAATGTTGCAAGTCTGGCTAAAAGAGCTTCCTGAGACTCTTTTATCATCCTTATTTCTCTAGCAATGACTGCACTACCCTTTAGAGGCATCTTATTCCTTCTTCAAACTTCAACCTCTTTCCTTCAAAATATCAAAACCTATGCTCTAATACCAATTTTATGTATATCAAGGGTGGAGATTGTCTAATCAAACATAATTCAATCAACCTTAACCAAATTTTCCACTATGAGAACCCTAACTTGGTGTATGTTCACAAATTCATCAATCTTGCTTGTAGCACATCAGTAAAATTTGAGCATATATTTTAGATAAGGCCTCAAACCCAAGAACCAAACACCATTTAAGATATCCTTTATTCCCTTCTTTAACATATCCAAATTGTGCATATACTTGTTTGAGAACATCTCCTTCAAAAATAGACTGCTATGTTTCCCTTAAGCCCAATTAGACCTCTTTTACAAAACAAGTATGTGATAAACCTTCTCCCAACCACCAATCTTCACTTCAAGGCTCTAAAATGATTACATGGGACCTAAAACAATGTATTTTATCACTCGAAACATCTACAAACTCTCCAAATGTCAAAACCCTACCTTTACCTATCAATTCTAGCCTAATACATTGAGATATTAGACTAGGGCTTCCACAAAAAGGGCCCTAACTCCATCCCCTGCACCTACAATCACTTCCAAACTAAAAAACAACCTATCTAGTGCCATTCCATCGATTTGTGGAGAATTTCACTAGTGGAATGGTCCTTTATTCCATGTTCTTGTTCAAACCCTCTCAATCTAGGGTTTTTAGACCTCTTTAAGTAAATTGCTTATAAAAACCATCAACCTTTATGAAATCAACTCAAATCAAAGCCAAATAACTTTTAATTCATGCCACCATCAAATCCAATCCACCTTACACAATTTAATGACTATATGTATCTATATAGAAATGTTGTATCAGTAGATTTCAATAAGAACACACAAAAAAATGAAGTTTTATTATTGTTTATGCACCAAAATTGTCTCTAGAAGATTTCCTCAAAATTTTTGAGGGATATTCAAATATAACCAACCCAAACTCAATGGTTCATAACCAATTTTTTAACTTGTGAATGTTCAACTCCCATTACAAGACAAAAATGCAAAGTTGCAAAGCAACGTTTGCAACAAATGAAAAAACATGAAAAAGGTACTCAAACTGACCCCACGAGACTTATTACATTTTAAATGGTATAAATAGACCTTATTACACCAAATAAGACTCTAAACACCCAAAAATCTAACATGTGACCATATTTACAAAAGTTGACTAAGTGCCCCTACACCAACAACACAAGCAAGATTAGGAGAGGTTTCCTTTAAGGAGATACTCAACCTAGACTAAGCTTCCACAATGTTGCATGCCTTAGCTCCACTATGTTACAAATATTGGGAATAGCTGCATTTTGTGTTCTTCAGGGTTTGAGTTCATGCCTCCACAAGAGCAATCCCCCTGTGAGTCACCATAAATTTTTGAGATATTTTTCTCTAAGTATATTAACATTGTTTTTTCCCTTATTTTTTGGCCCCAAAGTTTTCCCATTTTACCATTTTTTGGTTGTTCATGTTCGGTCCTCCATGTGTCATGTTGGTGCATCTTTTGGAGGTCACAGGGTTCACTTTTGATAAAAAATCATGCAATGATGCCACATAGTGGCTGCACAAATTCTTCAAATATTAAAATAAATCTAAGCTCAGAGTAGGAGACGTGGTCACCCTACAGGGTTTTTCAACAAGTAGCTTAAGAAAAGCTTGAAGAATTCTTGTCATTCTACCACATGGCTTGGTTTTTGTCTGGTGGGTTCTTCACTATCAGGAATGACATTTTTGAAGAGCTTTGATAGGTGTTGATGTTTTTTTGCTCCATGATCTCAAAGGCCAATATCCACTTGATGACACCATTACTACTCATGTGACAATCAAATCATATTTTTTTCCAATGGGGGTTTTCTTCGTGCCACAACATTTATTTGACCCTAAAGATTTTTAGAGGCTCCTAGACTTACAGCTCATAGTTTTTACATCAATCATCATTAATGAAGCAACTCAATTTTTATTTCTCAATATTTTCATGATCATATTTGATCTTTGTTAGGATCTTGGGGCAGCATTTTGGCGCCACCTGTTGGGGTTTTGTTTAGGGTGGTGGAGAGTGCTTTGTGCTTTTTTTCTTCCCTTACCTTATAAAAGGGAATTTCTAAGCCTCTCGAACTAGTTGGAATTTTATTAGGAGATAGAAGATAGGAGGTCGAAGACTTCTTGCAATATTTTATTGCCCTACATTATTTTTGTAATCAATTTTCAAGATAACTATCTCAATCAATTACCCGACCTTCACATCTCTTGTATTGCCTTCCAATCAAGTAATAGAAGGAATAAATTGTATTAGAGTATGCCTATATGGCCTTTATCTTACATCTTAAATTCTCTATTCATAAACGTTAATTTCTGGTGTCATTTTTACCTTTTTAATGTAGTCTTGATGATTGTTCTTAGTTATAGCTTTTATGTTTATCTAACTTAGATCTACAATGAATTGGATCATGCTTGTAACTCTTTCATTTCCTATATAAGATTTTTTTAGATCTCATACTATGCTTTTGGGTCGAAATAATTCTATAAGGGTTTGAAGAATCACATCCAATCTTGGATTCATCATATTCTACCAAACCTTAATGGGTGCTTCCCACAAAAGGATTTGAATGAATTATTTGTGCTCATATAGTCCTTAGATGTTTGTCTCCTTTCAACAATGAAGGGTCTATGAAATTATGTGTTATTTTATCATAATTGAAAACCTGTTGGGGTTTTGAAATGTTGTAAAAACTTTTGGCACATCACCCTATGTTAAGTTTTATTTTTGTATTTCCTTCTCCCTTTTCCCAAATTGAAAGGAAGAGTTGGCTTCTTTAAAAATCTCAAAATTCATTCAATGAAGCACAAGAAGGTCCCCCTTTCACTGATTTTCCTATAAGGATGTTCAAAGAGGCACAAGCTTTTATGATCAATACCCCCAACTACTAAGGAAATAAAAAATGAGATGTATGGTAGTGTAATGGCATTTTTTTTGTGGTTTCCATGCGATGACAAGGTAAATTGTCGGTAATGTCTTTAATTTTTTATAGGTACTCACAATTTTATTCTTAAAGAAAGAAGTCTACACTTTCTACAACTGTATGAAGGAAATAATTGTGATTTAAGGGAAATCAATTCCATCAAGAGGATGGTATTTGACAAAGAAAAGTAACTTTATTCATCATTTGTAGGGATAAATTGTTTTGTGTTAAAATTGTGTTTCACAAATATTCCTTTGTTACACTTGTGTTCTCATGATATGAGACTTCATCATGTACATATTACTAAATATATTATCTAAATGTTATGTTTATTGACTAGAAAACCCATGCCTACTAGAAAAATATTTATTATCTAAGAAAGAAGGAAGCTATGGCTACATTATAGAAGGAAGAACTTCAAAACAACATGTGTATAACACTAACATTATCTATACAAGCTATAGTAAATATTAGGTCTTGAAACACGATTAAATAATCACATAGATCAAGATAACATGCCAACAATGGGAGCATCTAAAAATAAAAACTCAAAGAGAAAGATGTGGACTAGGAAATTAGACCAAGTATATGGATGCATCCTACTACCATCACCAAGAATTGAATTTTAATGCATTATATATCATAATTTAAAATATTAAAGAAGGATTAGGGAAAATTCATAAAACTTAGTAGGATTAGAGCTAAATATTTGAGAAATGATATTAGTAATTAATATATTATCATCCCAAGAATTGATAGAGAAAATTTAATACAAGAAAAACAATAACTACTATAAGTTCAGTTTACCTTCTCATTTTTTAGTAAACATCAAATTGTCAAACTAATACTTTCAAACACAAACAATGAAAATGAAATTAAATATTGATATTCTATTTAACCATCATTGTGAACAACAAACCCATAGTTAAAAACTAGTACTTCAATAGTATTCAAAATGGTATAATTTTTTTTATCCTCTTGTAAAAGATATAATTAATTTATTTTCATTCCTACTTATGTTCAAACAATTTAAACTAAATATTACTCTTTATTGTTCAATTGAATGGATATTTTTAACTACCTAGCTCATTGCAATTGTAGTTGAGTAAACAAAATTTGTGTCCTTGTCATGTATAATTCCACATAAACCTTGAAATTAAGTTGCATCACTTTGCAAACCTCTCTCTATTATTTCATATGTGACCACGAAAATGGGTTTTTGTCTCATGCGACACTCCATGTTGACTCCACAAGATATGTTGCCCCATTATGTGACCATATTAATGGTTATTTTATTTTTGAAAATGTATTTCTTCACTTCACTCCTTTGTCTATAAATATAAGGTTAGGATGTCATACATTGCTTCATCTATATTTTTCTATCTTTTGTATATTTATCATTCATCTATTCTAGGTCTAGTTTATTTTGTTTTTTTATTATTATAATATTCAAGTAAGAAATAATGGTAGGTAGAATGTCCAATTCAATGCTTAAGGCTCCTTTTTACTTTAAATTTATACTAAGAAGATTTAAAATATTATATATTTTAAAACTAATGTTGAAGGGTTTTTGTTCCAACAATATGATTTGTGGAATGATGCTCAATATGACCCAATTTTATTTTCTAATGGTAAATCTATGGATTATATATCTTTGTAGGTGAATAAAAAAACTATATGTAGACAAAAAAATATTGGGGACAACACTAACTCAAGAAAAAATATGAGTACACTTCTTACTAGAGGAAGAAACTTAAGATGTTAATGAGCTAACTCCAAAACTATTTGAAGTAGTTATTCAAGGGAATGCATTTTCTAGAACCAAGAAGATTTTAGTGTGATGGGAGTGGACCAAAGAGGAAATATATCCAAATCATAAATATTTCAACGAGAATGAGAGCTCAACAAGGAGTAAATCAAAGAAATGAAGAATCTCTACACTACACTCAACAATTGGTTAGGTGGTACTAATTTAAGTTCAAGGAAACATCCTCCTATAGTCTAAAATTTAGAAGAAGTGAAACTCATTATAGAATTGTGTAAAGTGATAGCTATAGTGGGCTACATGCTTGATTAATCAATCTCATGGAAAAAGTTGCATAAAGTTTCCAAACATAACCCAAACCATTTAAGGATGGGTTTCTTGGTAATTCTTGATGGAATAGTTTTAAAAGGTGTCATCTTGAACTCAAATTGAGGATAGCTAAAAGCATTCATAGATATAGAGAACTAAATCTCAAGCCTATAGTGGTGTCCACATTCTAGACAATACTATTCAAATTTTATGATTTCAATCCATATGTTCCTAAAAGAATATGGAATTATGGTAAATTGAAATTCAAGTAGGTAGAAATAGATTGATGCAAGTGTTGGACAAAAAAGGGTGGCCAAAGTGTTTCCTACATCATATAAAATGCTAGGGAGTGTATAACCTATTTATTTTTTGTGAATATTGTTAGTCAAAGAATACTAAGTTTCTATTTGTTCAAGGGTAAAAAGAAAATAAAAGGTTATATTTGGTTGCTATGAACTAACTGATTGCATGGGTGTCCAACCCAATGTATTGATCAATAAAGAATTATATTTGAATTGGTTACATCCCTTTTAAAGATAAATTCTAGGTGGTGTCTCACAAATCAATCAATATTTGTTGACTTTTGAAGGCCATGGAAACGATGTTGTTGTAATGAAAATCTAAGAGGCAAGATCATTAGAGATTGAATTGATAACACTACTAATTCACACATCACACAAACTATAGATATTAAATGTCAATATTTTTTCTATATTAAAATCATATATTAAATCTAAAAGAGTAGCTTGGCTACCTGGGTTTCCCAATATTAAAAATAAGATGGAATAATTGCAAGTACTTGCTCGTAGGGAATTTAAAAAAATACTATTGTAAACATCACAACAACATTGAAGTGGATAGCTATATAGCCACTTAATCCTAGTGCATGTGTGGAGGATATGCATCCTAGTGACATATTTCAATGTTTCAATATACATGATGACACTTTTGTAGTGTAGAACATTATGCATTTTATGAGTTGATATTTTTAAAAGTAGAAATGGAAAAAAAAATTCTTGTAGTAGGGGAATTACATCCTAAAAAATTGAACCTATTAGCCATTTTTATCTTAAAAAAGTCTTAATTTGTCAAAGGTATTTAGTCAATGTGTAATTTAACAATAGTTGAGCACCAAACTACAAAGAGGGAAACAAAAAAATAGAAAAAATGAAAGTCTTTTTTCCCTTTTGCTTCCTTCATTCGTGTAGCAAGAGAAAACTTAGGGTTTTCAACGTTGGTTGTTAGTGGTTTTTGTTGAAGGAATATTTTAAGATTGAAGAGAACATTACATCCATGATTGAAGGAGTAATGGGACGTTGTTGAAAGCTTGAGGAGGTTGTTGATAGGTTGAAAAAAAGGGGAAAATATTTGAGGGGGACTTTGTGTTTGAAGTCATCCACATTGTAGAGATTCACAAGGATATAGAGGCACATTTCAAGGAGAAATAATAGGCTCTAAGAGTAGATTGAATCTTATCCATGTTGCATCCACATGTGGTTTTATTTACATTACTGGGCATCTTTTCAAAACCAACCTTTCATGATAGTGAACTGTATATGATAGAGCTTGGAGGTTTGATGAGTTTAGGATCTAATCTCAAGAATCTCAGATGTAGTGTTTCTATGTGATGCTTCATTTTTTAGGGTTATTGATGTTATTATTCAAAAATTCACTTGAACCTTAGACAATGTTGTCACATAGGCACATTGAGTTGAGTTGAAGTTGCATGATAGAGGTAAGAGTCATCGAATAGGGATGGTCACCTTTAACTAATACAATAGACAATCTTAATGAGATGAACATCATATAAATGAGGCATAGATTGTTTAGAAAGAAAAGTTATTTCTGCTAACCATAAAGCTTTGCTCCATTTATGATACTCTGTCATACTAGAGTTTTATCACCTTAAATGGTCGTATTAGATAAAATTTAGATAAGCCTAGCAATTTGGGTTTCTTATGGTGCTAATAATATGAAATCTATTCCAAAGGTTTATGTCATAAATCATTTCATAATATCTCCAGTGGTAGAAATAATTACTAAAGAGTGTCTTGAGCCAACATATTGTCACATGATTATTAAAAAATTCCATAGTTCTATGAAGGTTTTTCATTGCATGGGAGGAGACAAATGATAGTCCCATACAACCTAAAAATAGTGAATTGAGATAAGGAGGTATCGTATCCTAGCAATTGCAAAAAGGTGGATAAGATGGCCTCTAAGATAAGGAAGATATGAATATTGTGACAAAAAATGATCTATTAATATCAAAGGTTTCTAGTAGTTAGGAAATCAACCTATAAGAATGATATGGGGATCTCCTTCAAAGTACAATGGACAAAGCATTCAAAGGACAACCATGTCAATAATAACAACCAAGAAAGAGGTAGATTTTATTAAGCAATAGATAGTCATCTTGCTATTTGTTCAAGGGAAGTTGTTTTTAATGAGCAATCTACAATGAAGATTCAAAGGGTAGCTAAAAGATAACAACCATAAGATGACATGTATCTATTTTATAAGGGAGATCAATTAACAATGTTGTAAAAGGCGAGATTCAAGATAATGTATCTTTGAAGCAATTAAGGAAGGATTCTGAAATAGAGTTGTGAATGGTGATCTAGACTTGCAAAAATACAAATAAACAACACAATATTAGTCCATTATGCAAATCAAAACCATCATTCCCCATAAGATTCATTTGAAGCATGAAGAACAAGAAATATTAAAGTAAAGAACACAAATGAAAGTAAACTAAATCTTATTCAAATGCTCAAACTCTCAATCCTATGGGGGAATTGGTGCTATTTTGATGTGGAAAATAGCCCTTTCCCAATTCCTTGCAAGCTTGATGATGATCAATGGTGCTTCTTGATAAAATTTTCCATAACCTAGCTATGAAATTGATGAAAATGATGGAACTTGGATGAGAATGGATGAAATTGCTCAAAACATGAAGATAATGACTTTGCATAAGCTGCGGATCTAAAATTAATAAAAGATCTCTCCATTTATAGAAGAGAAAGATGGAAGAAAGAGAAAAAGGGATGAATGTGGGAAAAAACATCAACCAATAGCAAAATACCACTTGTCAACATGTGAATGGAGAAAAGTGGAGCACATTTTGATGAATGTACACATAAATGCTATTCGGTGGATATTTGAAATTGGAGAAGTGACATGTTGGAGCGAGAAGAAAGAAGAGTTAGTGCCACTTGGCTCAAGAAAAAGGATATGCAAGAGGCCTTTAATGCCTTGTTGGATGGACAAGTCCTTTTGGGAGGGAGAATTCAAATTTGAGGAATATTCCAACTTGATGCCTTTTTGAATGAAAATGAATGAATTTATAAATCAAATAAATTGATTTACATGCACAAGTTGCAAAATCTAGAGGATTTGAATGATTAGAGTTAGGATTAATCATGATTTGATTAACTTAGATGTTCAGATTAGTTGATTTGACAATTTGACTTAGAATTTTGGATTCAAATAAATCAAAATGAGAGGAATAATGACTATTATGCTTAATTAAATAAATTTTTATTTATTTAATTAAAGGGGATGATGTTAGACTTAAATCAAATAAAGATTAATTTATTTAATTTAAAGAGATGACTTTAGAACTTAATTAAATAAAATGAATTATTTAATTAAAAGAGGGACACTAGGATTAATTAAACAAAATGATTTATTCAAGTAATAGGAGATAATGATTTAATTAAATAAAATGGATTTATTTAATTAATATATGAATTATGATGAATTTAATCAACTAAATATTATTTGATTAAATGGTTAGTAAAGAAGATGATTTAGGCAGAACAAGTGTTAGTAAATTAGGATTAGGTGCACTAGATCAATCAGTATATTTTATGTGTCTACAAGAGTCAATATGAAAAGCACTAAATGAGTTGAGTATTCATGATGAGCTTGTCTTTTCATTCAAAGATAAGATTCAAAAGAAAACTGGTTTAAAGTTATTTCTTAGTTAATGTGACAATATGGTTGATATTCAACAAATACAGAGCTCAAAGATCAACAACAAATAATCTAGGACTTTTTCAATCACTCCAACTCCTTTTTGGAGCAATTTTAGGGGTTGCAAAGTAGGCTTTTTAGTTTTGGATGACCAAGGAAGGATTGATTCAAAAATTTGATGCAAACACTTATCCTTCTTTCTCCACACATGTTCCTAGTATTCTCTTGGAACTATTGAGAAGAAAAAAGGAAGCTTTAGGAGTAGTTTTAGATTTAGTTCTTTCTCTTCTAGTAGTTGTATTGTAACTTTTTAAAGTTCTTTCAAGTTGGGACAACCTAGTAACTCATTTTTTAAGCATGTACAACTACTTGTAAAACCTTTTTATCAATAAAATTAAACATTTTTTGCCTTCTTAGAAGTTGTCTTATTGTCTTATTTTTGGTCTTTTGTGAGTTATATTAATACCTTTGATACTTGTCTTATTATCAACACCTTTAGGTAGAAGACATATGCATTATTGCAAATTTTAGGTTGTGTAAATGAGGCAAGTAGTCTAAAATTGTTGAAAAATAGTATATTTTCCTTCTAGGATTGTGAAACATCATAACCTTCCTATGAAATATTGATGCAAGGGCTTATGAAACCTCTTATTTGTGTATGAAATAGCTTTTTTGTTGATCAATTGTGTGTTCAAAATAAGTTGTGTAGGTCTTAAAACCCATTCGGTGCATCACCTTTTAGTTTAGGATTCATTTTCATGTTTTCCTTCTCTCTTTTCCCAGAAAGCTTCATTAGTTTACTTAGTTTAGGTGATAAATCCAAGGGAACCAACCCTCTCTATAGGTTGATCTCCATGATTTGATCCCACACTTAGGGAGATCATCCCATGTTTCATGAGGTGGCTGAGTGATTTCATCATCTCGGTAAAGGGTGCACTTCTGTGACAACAATATTTGACACACCTTGTGGGACTATTTGAACTATCATAGCTTAAATTTCATCCTATGATTGTTGATATTTGATGTACATATATTAGTAAATTCTAATTTTGGAGGTAAAATATTCTCACATATGGTGACTCCAAGTCTATTCTACTGGTTTCAAGAAGACTAGTGCTAGTATGTACTTCAAGTTTTTACAAAATTTTGTCTTCATAATTATGATTTTTAGAACATTTTAATGAATTTCCATCTTGTTTGATGCTTCTTAATGTCTTCATTTCATTAAGATATGTTTTACCATCCTCCATTTCATGAAAGTGCAACTCATATACCTTCCTATCAGCCATACCAATCAATTCATACTATTGATTTCATTCCAAATGACCCTATAATAGTAGTTCAACAACATACTTATCATGTTTACCACCTAGCCAACCTTGCTCATTCTTCTTGGCTACCTTTTAATCAATCCAAAGAAGTCATTTCTATGCAAAACTAGCATGGTTGCTTTCCTAGCTAGCCCAAACATGTATTGAAAATATGGGGATTAGTGACACTAGGAGCATATTGATAGACTTCAAAAAGAAGTTGGATGATATCAATCTACAACAATATTTTTATTTTCAATAGGAGGAGTTGGCTTACCAAGCTTATCGATGCCAGTAGGATATGTATATATGGAGGAAGTAGTATGAGGAGTCTCTTACAAAAGAGGTTTCCGCCAAGCAAGAGCAGATGGAAATTTTTCTTGCTCAACTGCAAAGCTTGGAGGACCAATCAACTACTTGCATTCCAAATCATCATATGGAGGAAGATCTTCTTAAGTATGAAATCACAAGTTTCAAGAAAGGTATACCTTTTAAGTCTTCAATTCAATATTGTAAGTTTAAAATTCCAAGTTTAAGAGACCTACATCATTTGCAAGAGCCTAATATCACTCTATCTAAAAAAAATTCTCCAAAACTTATACTTCCCCATAAAACTTCCCAAGATTCCTATGACTAGCCTTCTTTCCCTATCACCATTCATCTTTGCAAAGATGGGCCCATTGTCTACCAAGATAGCTAGTTTAGTGAACAAGAAAATGACACTTTTGGGAAGAACAAGAAGAGTCATTTTCTATTGGTAAACTTGCACATGACATGGAAGAAAGAAAATTAGACTTGAAGCAAGAGGTTGATGAACATGATCAGCTAGGACATCATATTTAAGTGCATGCCTTTTTGGAATGAGACAACAAGCAAGAAAGAGGTGACGTAAATGAAGTTTTAACATTTTCATTTGATGATATTCCTTGTTTGGTTGATGAATATGAAGGTAGTATAAAAAATTTAATGACATGACAAGTTTTAGAGCTAATAGATGAAAATTAGGATGAAAAGATACTAGTCTCTGAGGAGACAAATGAGGACAACCTTGTTTGCAAGATAGAGATGAAGGTTCTATACACAAGGTTGTTGTTCAAAGCTATTATGAGGTCAAAATCAGTCCTCTTACATAGAAAAGTAAGGAAGAGGTTGAAGAAGAATTTTTTTGGGGTGATTTAGATATTGGGTAAACCCACAAAAGTGGTTTACAATTTGAGTGAGGAAGGAAAAGTTGCAAAAAATGACCCCATGTAAAAAAATTTGGTTTTTGGGGTTTGAATGAACCCTTTGGTTCGAATGAACCCTGGTTCAAGCAAACCAATTAAATGCAAGGTCCCATGATTCCCACCAAAAAACACAAAGAAAACATTTTTTGAAAGGGGATTTGAATGAACCATGGTTTGCCTGAACCCCCCTTTTCCCACCTTCTCACTCTTTGGAACCAAAAATTCCAAAATTTTATGCTTCGAAGCTTGGGTTGAGGATGAAAATGGAGGAGACTTCATAGACCCAACTTGATGATGGTAGTCCTCAAACAAGCTATCCAACATATATAATTTTAATATGTTTTCGTTTTATTATGTATTTGTTTTTCTTAGTTTTATTAAACATAGGTTTTTCACTGAAAATAAAGATCTATGTTTTGTAAATGTGGAAAAATAACAGATTATCAAAAAAAAAATTGAAAAATATGAGTACACCATATATTGAAGTCTTTTATCCAAAAAAAAAATTGAATTTTGATACATACAAAAAAAGATATGCGTTATATTGTTTGCCTATGTCTAAATTGTAATTGGTTTGACTTTGGAACTTGATCAAGGAGAAATATTCAATAAAACACTATCAAACCAATTGGAAGCACTAGATATCATAGTTACAAATATAAATTCAAAAAAATTAGAATTTTATCCTTCATGGAAAAAAAGTTGTGTGTTATAAGGTGAGCATCACTCCTTAAAAATGTTGTTTACTGAAAAAAACTAGTTTTCGAAGGAGATGGAAAAAGAAGTGCAATTTGATTCCAAAATTTTTAAAATATATATTTAGAATCTATAGACAAAATGTCAAAAATCACTAGTTTGCATCATCTTCAAATTCCTCACAATTTAGCCACTATAGGTTCTCGAAAGTGAAAATTTAGTTAGAAAAAAATATTTCAATGTCCAGTTTGGCCAAAAATTGTAAACCAGTATTGTGGGATCACCCTATTTTTTTTAAGTTTAGATGGAAAGCCATCATGTATAGAAGAGGAAAATCATGAACAACAAGAGCATACTCTAGAAATAGTCTTCATAAGTAAGCAAGGTGATGAAGAAGCAATGCGTAAGCGAGAAATTAACAAGGATTCCTTAAAGTTTAATCTTTCAAGAGGTTTTCCAATCAAACATTTAGCCATAATGGAGGCCACAAAAGTACCACAAGTCATGGTTGCACCCAAGAATGAAGTTGTAGTTGAAGAAGAAAATGTTCAGCCTACTTATCCCCTTGAAAACACTAGTATGAATGACCAACATGAAGAGGTAAGTAGATCTAATTTCATTCTCCAAGAGTTATTACATCCATTGGTTAAGAATTTTTTCAATATCCACTTTCTCTTGGTTGCTCATAAGCATGCGAAGGATTGTAAACTCATGAAAAATGAAGCTATTTCAAACATTCCAGTTAATGGTTTTGTTTGATAAATTCATGTTTCTGGTTAATGTAGGTTAGGATAGGTTTCCTTCATGTCAATAAGTGTTGACGCACAATGTTTTAGAGATTTTTTCTCCAAGTGTGAAGAAATAGTTAGTTAGGTATTTAGTTAGCTATCCCTAAGGTGTTATAGATGGTTGTCAAGTCCATTTTCAGCTTGTTTCATATGTTTTTTTGTCTCCTATTCCCAATGAATTATATAAGGAAATTGGTCACATGTTTAGCAAGAAAACACCTCCAAGAGATTGCCAAAAGTGTTAGCCATTTTATTTTTAAAAAGTCTCAATTTGTAAAAGGTCTTGAGTCAATGTGCAAAACAATATTTGTGTGCCAAACTACAAAGAGGGAAACAAAAAATTAAAAAATGAAATTATTTTTCCTTTTTGCTTCCTTCACCCACGTAGCAAGAGAAATCTTAGGGTTTTCAATGTTAGCTATTGGTGGTTTCTATTGAAGGATTATTTTAAGCTCGAAGAGAATGTTGCATCCATGATTGAAGGAGTAATGACACGTTGTTGAAAGATTGAGGAGGTTGTTAACAAGTTGCACAAAGGGGCAGAGATTTGAGGGGCACGTTTTCTTTGAAGTCATCCATATTGCAAAGATTCACAAGGTCATAGAGGCACATTTCAAGGAGAAAGAATAGGTTCCGTGAGTAGATTGAGTCTTATCTAGATAGTGTCAAAAATTGTACTCCTTTCTATGTGATAGTACAATTTAACACTTAATTTGGACTTTTTTAGTGAGCTCAATTTTATGCATTTTTTCCTTCATAAAAGGCCCCTATACCCCTTTATTATGCATCCCAAGGCCTCTTTTAAATATTTTTTCAAACTAAAAAAGACATTGAACAAATGCATTTAATTAAATTAATTCCTTGAAATTAATGGATCTTGATTATTTAGGTTAGTACCCATTCACCCTTGGGTGAATGGGCCCCCTTTAACATATCAAATTCAAATGTGAAACCTGTTCTTGGAAGAATTTCAAAGTCTTTTTAAGTGACAACTTTTGAGATTTAATAATTGGGAAATTAGAAAGGAAGCCTATAAAGTCTAGTATTTTCACCATATTCCACTAGGTTGAAAAAGGAGATCAAGAAGTTATTCACAAGATTTTCATTCAAGACCAAGGAGAACATTCAAGAAATCAAAGTTGAAGTCTTGGAGCAGCATTTTCAATTATTTTTGTAGGTCTTCAAGCTCATTTTGTGAATATTGATCAAGCATTGTTCATGATTGAAGATTGATGCCTATGGTGGATCATGATGAATTCTAGGTTTTGGGACATGCAACTAGTCATTTCCCTTGATCGAATGACTTGTTTCCTATTGATCCCATTTGATATCTACTATTTGGACAATATGCACTATCAGGGCCACCTTCTACAACCTCCACTTAACCTCTCTATTTTCCCCAATAACTGCCCTAGAATGTTCTAGAAAGTTCAAATTTCCCTTTTTGTTTTGGTGCCAAAAGTCCTGTCATTTGATTTTTGGTCTAGGAAGATTTTTTTATGAAATTCACGTTTTAGAGGACCAACTTCGTGGGGCCATAACTTTTGATCTAGGTGTCTAATTTTCTATTATTGCATATCGTTGGAAAGCTCTCGACAAGCCCTATAACATATAAACCCACGGTAGGTCAGTTCAACCACCTTTTGCGCTATTTTAGGGCCTCTAAAGTTTTATATCTAAATTTGAAGCTACATTGGACAAATTTCTCGGAACGAAAACTTTAATTTCTCCCAAACCGTGCAAAGTATTGAGGTGGTTCTTTCATGACCATAAATGTTTTTCAGCTCTGCTCCATGGGGTAAATTTTCACGTCCATACGAGCCCATTTTGGCTGACTTACTAAAAATAGTAAGTGCCCATTTTTCGCTATTTTTGAAGCCTAACAGTCTTATACCCCTTAAGTGTCATCATGAGACTCAAAAAAACTAAAGAAAATAAAGAGAACTTTTTTTTTGGGTGATGCAAGATTTCCCTACACCGCTAGATGCTCTTGCATCAACCTCTAGGTTTTCACTAGTACAATGAGGATGCTTCTTTATAAGAAAAGATGCATTTGATCTCACTTTTGAGACTAGCACCTTTGGGTTTTCAAAAATATAATGAGGACACTACTCTATAAGAAATCAATAAATATCTTGGTATAATTGCACAATAGTTTGACACAACTAGCTAAATTATTCATTTGTGCACTAGATGTAATGGAGACATTTAATTTATAAGAAATGATTATCCATATGCAATTTTGCACAATTTTCACTTCTACACATTCACTCAACATCGACACCTTCCATGTTGCAATGCTCTCTTGGACACATTTCATGTCGAGATGCATCACATAAGCAAAATACTTATGATGAGAAAATACTTATATGATTAAATCAAAAGTATGGATTGCAAAACAAAAGAAAAAAGACATGAAAATAAATGGTGTTGAGGCTCAACGACCTAAGCACATGAATGAAATAAATAATTCTGCCATGAAAATTTGGAGATAAGCATGGAAATTCATAAAAAAAAATGTCTCATTATCAATAGAGCTCATGATTTGAATAAGGCACTAGAGTTTAAAAATGAGGGTCCCCACTTCACAAGGACCTGGGCCGCACTGCAATGTGTAATCACGTTTTCCTGCATTCATATCTTTTAAGATACTGCAATCAATTTCAATATATTAAAAAAAGGCAGCTTACAACGATATTTCACTCTTTAAACATTAAATATTAAAAGGGTTTCTCTCACGTTTTACAACTGCTATACAGTTCACTGTCAACTGTTTTAAACAATTTGATATTTGATAATGGGCGACATTTCATTGTTGTTCCACGTTTCTGTGTCCATGACTTTTCTATAAATTGACAATGTTTGTAATAGATGAGATAACTATGGCTTCATCAGTGTCTTCCATGGAAGCACATCTCCAACTCTATGAAATAACTCTTTCAGCAGCCAAGCCCATGGCCCTTCAAGCTGCTGTTTTGCTTAACATTCCTGACATTATTGCCATCCATGGTAGTGAAAATCCCCTCTCTGTGGAGCAAATTGCTTCACATATTTCTACTTCTACCAACAAACCTGCCCACACTGACTACCTGTTTAGAATCATGAGGCTTCTGGCTTCCATTGGTGTCTTCACCGAAGAGACCACAGTAGATTATGATGGCACTCCCCAATTCAAATACGGCCTGACAGGCCTCTCTAAGTTGCTGGTGAAAAATGGTGCTCAACAATCCTGTGCACCCACTGTGTTGGCCATTAATCTAAAGTGTATAATAGATGGTTATCAGCATCTTCATGACTCTGTCATAGAAGGCTGCCATGCATTCACCAAAGCCAATGGCATGAGCATATTTGAGTACAACAGCAATAATCCTGAAACAAACAGGATTTTGAATGAGGGCATGGCTACTCATACTAGCCCTTTAATGGCTTCTGTGGTGAAGATGTACGACGGGTTTAAGAGGTTGAATAGTGTGGTGGATGTTGCAGGGGGAGTGGGGTCTGCAATATCTGTAATCGTTGCAGAATATCCCCACGTT
>VDFB02269498.1:0-140014 GCA_007258455.2 Sequoia sempervirens
TGTGTTCTTTTATCATAATTGAAAACCTGTTGGGGTTTTGAAATGTTGTAAAAACTTTTGGCACATCACCCTATGTTAAGTTTTATTTTTGTATTTCCTTCTCCCTTTTCCCAAATTGAAAGGAAGAGTTGGCTTCTTTAAAAATCTCAAAATTCATTCAATGAAGCACAAGAAGGTCCCCCTTTCACTGATTTTCCTATAAGGATGTTCAAAGAGGCACAAGCTTTTATGATCAATACCCCCAACTACTAAGGAAATAAAAAATGAGATGTATGGTAGTGTAATGGCATTTTTTTTGTGGTTTCCATGCGATGACAAGGTAAATTGTCGGTAATGTCTTTAATTTTTTATAGGTACTCACAATTTTATTCTTAAAGAAAGAAGTCTACACTTTCTACAACTGTATGAAGGAAATAATTGTGATTTAAGGGAAATCAATTCCATCAAGAGGATGGTATTTGACAAAGAAAAGTAACTTTATTCATCATTTGTAGGGATAAATTGTTTTGTGTTAAAATTGTGTTTCACAAATATTCCTTTGTTACACTTGTGTTCTCATGATATGAGACTTCATCATGTACATATTACTAAATATATTATCTAAATGTTATGTTTATTGACTAGAAAACCCATGCCTACTAGAAAAATATTTATTATCTAAGAAAGAAGGAAGCTATGGCTACATTATAGAAGGAAGAACTTCAAAACAACATGTGTATAACACTAACATTATCTATACAAGCTATAGTAAATATTAGGTCTTGAAACACGATTAAATAATCACATAGATCAAGATAACATGCCAACAATGGGAGCATCTAAAAATAAAAACTCAAAGAGAAAGATGTGGACTAGGAAATTAGACCAAGTATATGGATGCATCCTACTACCATCACCAAGAATTGAATTTTAATGCATTATATATCATAATTTAAAATATTAAAGAAGGATTAGGGAAAATTCATAAAACTTAGTAGGATTAGAGCTAAATATTTGAGAAATGATATTAGTAATTAATATATTATCATCCCAAGAATTGATAGAGAAAATTTAATACAAGAAAAACAATAACTACTATAAGTTCAGTTTACCTTCTCATTTTTTAGTAAACATCAAATTGTCAAACTAATACTTTCAAACACAAACAATGAAAATGAAATTAAATATTGATATTCTATTTAACCATCATTGTGAACAACAAACCCATAGTTAAAAACTAGTACTTCAATAGTATTCAAAATGGTATAATTTTTTTTATCCTCTTGTAAAAGATATAATTAATTTATTTTCATTCCTACTTATGTTCAAACAATTTAAACTAAATATTACTCTTTATTGTTCAATTGAATGGATATTTTTAACTACCTAGCTCATTGCAATTGTAGTTGAGTAAACAAAATTTGTGTCCTTGTCATGTATAATTCCACATAAACCTTGAAATTAAGTTGCATCACTTTGCAAACCTCTCTCTATTATTTCATATGTGACCACGAAAATGGGTTTTTGTCTCATGCGACACTCCATGTTGACTCCACAAGATATGTTGCCCCATTATGTGACCATATTAATGGTTATTTTATTTTTGAAAATGTATTTCTTCACTTCACTCCTTTGTCTATAAATATAAGGTTAGGATGTCATACATTGCTTCATCTATATTTTTCTATCTTTTGTATATTTATCATTCATCTATTCTAGGTCTAGTTTATTTTGTTTTTTAATTATTATAATATGTAAGAAATAATGGTAGGTAGAATGTCCAATTCAATGCTTAAGGCTCCTTTTTACTTTAAATTTATACTAAGAAGATTTAAAATATTATATATTTTAAAACTAATGTTGAAGGGTTTTTGTTCCAACAATATGATTTGTGGAATGATGCTCAATATGACCCAATTTTATTTTCTAATGGTAAATCTATGGATTATATATCTTTGTAGGTGAATAAAAAAACTATATGTAGACAAAAAAATATTGGGGACAACACTAACTCAAGAAAAAATATGAGTACACTTCTTACTAGAGGAAGAAACTTAAGATGTTAATGAGCTAACTCCAAAACTATTTGAAGTAGTTATTCAAGGGAATGCATTTTCTAGAACCAAGAAGATTTTAGTGTGATGGGAGTGGACCAAAGAGGAAATATATCCAAATCATAAATATTTCAACGAGAATGAGAGCTCAACAAGGAGTAAATCAAAGAAATGAAGAATCTCTACACTACACTCAACAATTGGTTAGGTGGTACTAATTTAAGTTCAAGGAAACATCCTCCTATAGTCTAAAATTTAGAAGAAGTGAAACTCATTATAGAATTGTGTAAAGTGATAGCTATAGTGGGCTACATGCTTGATTAATCAATCTCATGGAAAAAGTTGCATAAAGTTTCCAAACATAACCCAAACCATTTAAGGATGGGTTTCTTGGTAATTCTTGATGGAATAGTTTTAAAAGGTGTCATCTTGAACTCAAATTGAGGATAGCTAAAAGCATTCATAGATATAGAGAACTAAATCTCAAGCCTATAGTGGTGTCCACATTCTAGACAATACTATTCAAATTTTATGATTTCAATCCATATGTTCCTAAAAGAATATGGAATTATGGTAAATTGAAATTCAAGTAGGTAGAAATAGATTGATGCAAGTGTTGGACAAAAAAGGGTGGCCAAAGTGTTTCCTACATCATATAAAATGCTAGGGAGTGTATAACCTATTTATTTTTTGTGAATATTGTTAGTCAAAGAATACTAAGTTTCTATTTGTTCAAGGGTAAAAAGAAAATAAAAGGTTATATTTGGTTGCTATGAACTAACTGATTGCATGGGTGTCCAACCCAATGTATTGATCAATAAAGAATTATATTTGAATTGGTTACATCCCTTTTAAAGATAAATTCTAGGTGGTGTCTCACAAATCAATCAATATTTGTTGACTTTTGAAGGCCATGGAAACGATGTTGTTGTAATGAAAATCTAAGAGGCAAGATCATTAGAGATTGAATTGATAACACTACTAATTCACACATCACACAAACTATAGATATTAAATGTCAATATTTTTTCTATATTAAAATCATATATTAAATCTAAAAGAGTAGCTTGGCTACCTGGGTTTCCCAATATTAAAAATAAGATGGAATAATTGCAAGTACTTGCTCGTAGGGAATTTAAAAAAATACTATTGTAAACATCACAACAACATTGAAGTGGATAGCTATATAGCCACTTAATCCTAGTGCATGTGTGGAGGATATGCATCCTAGTGACATATTTCAATGTTTCAATATACATGATGACACTTTTGTAGTGTAGAACATTATGCATTTTATGAGTTGATATTTTTAAAAGTAGAAATGGAAAAAAAAATTCTTGTAGTAGGGGAATTACATCCTAAAAAATTGAACCTATTAGCCATTTTTATCTTAAAAAAGTCTTAATTTGTCAAAGGTATTTAGTCAATGTGTAATTTAACAATAGTTGAGCACCAAACTACAAAGAGGGAAACAAAAAAATAGAAAAAATGAAAGTCTTTTTTCCCTTTTGCTTCCTTCATTCGTGTAGCAAGAGAAAACTTAGGGTTTTCAACGTTGGTTGTTAGTGGTTTTTGTTGAAGGAATATTTTAAGATTGAAGAGAACATTACATCCATGATTGAAGGAGTAATGGGACGTTGTTGAAAGCTTGAGGAGGTTGTTGATAGGTTGAAAAAAAGGGGAAAATATTTGAGGGGGACTTTGTGTTTGAAGTCATCCACATTGTAGAGATTCACAAGGATATAGAGGCACATTTCAAGGAGAAATAATAGGCTCTAAGAGTAGATTGAATCTTATCCATGTTGCATCCACATGTGGTTTTATTTACATTACTGGGCATCTTTTCAAAACCAACCTTTCATGATAGTGAACTGTATATGATAGAGCTTGGAGGTTTGATGAGTTTAGGATCTAATCTCAAGAATCTCAGATGTAGTGTTTCTATGTGATGCTTCATTTTTTAGGGTTATTGATGTTATTATTCAAAAATTCACTTGAACCTTAGACAATGTTGTCACATAGGCACATTGAGTTGAGTTGAAGTTGCATGATAGAGGTAAGAGTCATCGAATAGGGATGGTCACCTTTAACTAATACAATAGACAATCTTAATGAGATGAACATCATATAAATGAGGCATAGATTGTTTAGAAAGAAAAGTTATTTCTGCTAACCATAAAGCTTTGCTCCATTTATGATACTCTGTCATACTAGAGTTTTATCACCTTAAATGGTCGTATTAGATAAAATTTAGATAAGCCTAGCAATTTGGGTTTCTTATGGTGCTAATAATATGAAATCTATTCCAAAGGTTTATGTCATAAATCATTTCATAATATCTCCAGTGGTAGAAATAATTACTAAAGAGTGTCTTGAGCCAACATATTGTCACATGATTATTAAAAAATTCCATAGTTCTATGAAGGTTTTTCATTGCATGGGAGGAGACAAATGATAGTCCCATACAACCTAAAAATAGTGAATTGAGATAAGGAGGTATCGTATCCTAGCAATTGCAAAAAGGTGGATAAGATGGCCTCTAAGATAAGGAAGATATGAATATTGTGACAAAAAATGATCTATTAATATCAAAGGTTTCTAGTAGTTAGGAAATCAACCTATAAGAATGATATGGGGATCTCCTTCAAAGTACAATGGACAAAGCATTCAAAGGACAACCATGTCAATAATAACAACCAAGAAAGAGGTAGATTTTATTAAGCAATAGATAGTCATCTTGCTATTTGTTCAAGGGAAGTTGTTTTTAATGAGCAATCTACAATGAAGATTCAAAGGGTAGCTAAAAGATAACAACCATAAGATGACATGTATCTATTTTATAAGGGAGATCAATTAACAATGTTGTAAAAGGCGAGATTCAAGATAATGTATCTTTGAAGCAATTAAGGAAGGATTCTGAAATAGAGTTGTGAATGGTGATCTAGACTTGCAAAAATACAAATAAACAACACAATATTAGTCCATTATGCAAATCAAAACCATCATTCCCCATAAGATTCATTTGAAGCATGAAGAACAAGAAATATTAAAGTAAAGAACACAAATGAAAGTAAACTAAATCTTATTCAAATGCTCAAACTCTCAATCCTATGGGGGAATTGGTGCTATTTTGATGTGGAAAATAGCCCTTTCCCAATTCCTTGCAAGCTTGATGATGATCAATGGTGCTTCTTGATAAAATTTTCCATAACCTAGCTATGAAATTGATGAAAATGATGGAACTTGGATGAGAATGGATGAAATTGCTCAAAACATGAAGATAATGACTTTGCATAAGCTGCGGATCTAAAATTAATAAAAGATCTCTCCATTTATAGAAGAGAAAGATGGAAGAAAGAGAAAAAGGGATGAATGTGGGAAAAAACATCAACCAATAGCAAAATACCACTTGTCAACATGTGAATGGAGAAAAGTGGAGCACATTTTGATGAATGTACACATAAATGCTATTCGGTGGATATTTGAAATTGGAGAAGTGACATGTTGGAGCGAGAAGAAAGAAGAGTTAGTGCCACTTGGCTCAAGAAAAAGGATATGCAAGAGGCCTTTAATGCCTTGTTGGATGGACAAGTCCTTTTGGGAGGGAGAATTCAAATTTGAGGAATATTCCAACTTGATGCCTTTTTGAATGAAAATGAATGAATTTATAAATCAAATAAATTGATTTACATGCACAAGTTGCAAAATCTAGAGGATTTGAATGATTAGAGTTAGGATTAATCATGATTTGATTAACTTAGATGTTCAGATTAGTTGATTTGACAATTTGACTTAGAATTTTGGATTCAAATAAATCAAAATGAGAGGAATAATGACTATTATGCTTAATTAAATAAATTTTTATTTATTTAATTAAAGGGGATGATGTTAGACTTAAATCAAATAAAGATTAATTTATTTAATTTAAAGAGATGACTTTAGAACTTAATTAAATAAAATGAATTATTTAATTAAAAGAGGGACACTAGGATTAATTAAACAAAATGATTTATTCAAGTAATAGGAGATAATGATTTAATTAAATAAAATGGATTTATTTAATTAATATATGAATTATGATGAATTTAATCAACTAAATATTATTTGATTAAATGGTTAGTAAAGAAGATGATTTAGGCAGAACAAGTGTTAGTAAATTAGGATTAGGTGCACTAGATCAATCAGTATATTTTATGTGTCTACAAGAGTCAATATGAAAAGCACTAAATGAGTTGAGTATTCATGATGAGCTTGTCTTTTCATTCAAAGATAAGATTCAAAAGAAAACTGGTTTAAAGTTATTTCTTAGTTAATGTGACAATATGGTTGATATTCAACAAATACAGAGCTCAAAGATCAACAACAAATAATCTAGGACTTTTTCAATCACTCCAACTCCTTTTTGGAGCAATTTTAGGGGTTGCAAAGTAGGCTTTTTAGTTTTGGATGACCAAGGAAGGATTGATTCAAAAATTTGATGCAAACACTTATCCTTCTTTCTCCACACATGTTCCTAGTATTCTCTTGGAACTATTGAGAAGAAAAAAGGAAGCTTTAGGAGTAGTTTTAGATTTAGTTCTTTCTCTTCTAGTAGTTGTATTGTAACTTTTTAAAGTTCTTTCAAGTTGGGACAACCTAGTAACTCATTTTGTAAGCATGTAGAACTACTTGTAAAACCTTTTTATCAATAAAATTAAACATTTTTTGCCTTCTTAGAAGTTGTCTTATTGTCTTATTTTTGGTCTTTTGTGAGTTATATTAATACCTTTGATACTTGTCTTATTATCAACACCTTTAGGTAGAAGACATATGCATTATTGCAAATTTTAGGTTGTGTAAATGAGGCAAGTAGTCTAAAATTGTTGAAAAATAGTATATTTTCCTTCTAGGATTGTGAAACATCATAACCTTCCTATGAAATATTGATGCAAGGGCTTATGAAACCTCTTATTTGTGTATGAAATAGCTTTTTTGTTGATCAATTGTGTGTTCAAAATAAGTTGTGTAGGTCTTAAAACCCATTCGGTGCATCACCTTTTAGTTTAGGATTCATTTTCATGTTTTCCTTCTCTCTTTTCCCAGAAAGCTTCATTAGTTTACTTAGTTTAGGTGATAAATCCAAGGGAACCAACCCTCTCTATAGGTTGATCTCCATGATTTGATCCCACACTTAGGGAGATCATCCCATGTTTCATGAGGTGGCTGAGTGATTTCATCATCTCGGTAAAGGGTGCACTTCTGTGACAACAATATTTGACACACCTTGTGGGACTATTTGAACTATCATAGCTTAAATTTCATCCTATGATTGTTGATATTTGATGTACATATATTAGTAAATTCTAATTTTGGAGGTAAAATATTCTCACATATGGTGACTCCAAGTCTATTCTACTGGTTTCAAGAAGACTAGTGCTAGTATGTACTTCAAGTTTTTACAAAATTTTGTCTTCATAATTATGATTTTTAGAACATTTTAATGAATTTCCATCTTGTTTGATGCTTCTTAATGTCTTCATTTCATTAAGATATGTTTTACCATCCTCCATTTCATGAAAGTGCAACTCATATACCTTCCTATCAGCCATACCAATCAATTCATACTATTGATTTCATTCCAAATGACCCTATAATAGTAGTTCAACAACATACTTATCATGTTTACCACCTAGCCAACCTTGCTCATTCTTCTTGGCTACCTTTTAATCAATCCAAAGAAGTCATTTCTATGCAAAACTAGCATGGTTGCTTTCCTAGCTAGCCCAAACATGTATTGAAAATATGGGGATTAGTGACACTAGGAGCATATTGATAGACTTCAAAAAGAAGTTGGATGATATCAATCTACAACAATATTTTTATTTTCAATAGGAGGAGTTGGCTTACCAAGCTTATCGATGCCAGTAGGATATGTATATATGGAGGAAGTAGTATGAGGAGTCTCTTACAAAAGAGGTTTCCGCCAAGCAAGAGCAGATGGAAATTTTTCTTGCTCAACTGCAAAGCTTGGAGGACCAATCAACTACTTGCATTCCAAATCATCATATGGAGGAAGATCTTCTTAAGTATGAAATCACAAGTTTCAAGAAAGGTATACCTTTTAAGTCTTCAATTCAATATTGTAAGTTTAAAATTCCAAGTTTAAGAGACCTACATCATTTGCAAGAGCCTAATATCACTCTATCTAAAAAAAATTCTCCAAAACTTATACTTCCCCATAAAACTTCCCAAGATTCCTATGACTAGCCTTCTTTCCCTATCACCATTCATCTTTGCAAAGATGGGCCCATTGTCTACCAAGATAGCTAGTTTAGTGAACAAGAAAATGACACTTTTGGGAAGAACAAGAAGAGTCATTTTCTATTGGTAAACTTGCACATGACATGGAAGAAAGAAAATTAGACTTGAAGCAAGAGGTTGATGAACATGATCAGCTAGGACATCATATTTAAGTGCATGCCTTTTTGGAATGAGACAACAAGCAAGAAAGAGGTGACGTAAATGAAGTTTTAACATTTTCATTTGATGATATTCCTTGTTTGGTTGATGAATATGAAGGTAGTATAAAAAATTTAATGACATGACAAGTTTTAGAGCTAATAGATGAAAATTAGGATGAAAAGATACTAGTCTCTGAGGAGACAAATGAGGACAACCTTGTTTGCAAGATAGAGATGAAGGTTCTATACACAAGGTTGTTGTTCAAAGCTATTATGAGGTCAAAATCAGTCCTCTTACATAGAAAAGTAAGGAAGAGGTTGAAGAAGAATTTTTTTGGGGTGATTTAGATATTGGGTAAACCCACAAAAGTGGTTTACAATTTGAGTGAGGAAGGAAAAGTTGCAAAAAATGACCCCATGTAAAAAAATTTGGTTTTTGGGGTTTGAATGAACCCTTTGGTTCGAATGAACCCTGGTTCAAGCAAACCAATTAAATGCAAGGTCCCATGATTCCCACCAAAAAACACAAAGAAAACATTTTTTGAAAGGGGATTTGAATGAACCATGGTTTGCCTGAACCCCCCTTTTCCCACCTTCTCACTCTTTGGAACCAAAAATTCCAAAATTTTATGCTTCGAAGCTTGGGTTGAGGATGAAAATGGAGGAGACTTCATAGACCCAACTTGATGATGGTAGTCCTCAAACAAGCTATCCAACATATATAATTTTAATATGTTTTCGTTTTATTATGTATTTGTTTTTCTTAGTTTTATTAAACATAGGTTTTTCACTGAAAATAAAGATCTATGTTTTGTAAATGTGGAAAAATAACAGATTATCAAAAAAAAAATTGAAAAATATGAGTACACCATATATTGAAGTCTTTTATCCAAAAAAAAAATTGAATTTTGATACATACAAAAAAAGATATGCGTTATATTGTTTGCCTATGTCTAAATTGTAATTGGTTTGACTTTGGAACTTGATCAAGGAGAAATATTCAATAAAACACTATCAAACCAATTGGAAGCACTAGATATCATAGTTACAAATATAAATTCAAAAAAATTAGAATTTTATCCTTCATGGAAAAAAAGTTGTGTGTTATAAGGTGAGCATCACTCCTTAAAAATGTTGTTTACTGAAAAAAACTAGTTTTCGAAGGAGATGGAAAAAGAAGTGCAATTTGATTCCAAAATTTTTAAAATATATATTTAGAATCTATAGACAAAATGTCAAAAATCACTAGTTTGCATCATCTTCAAATTCCTCACAATTTAGCCACTATAGGTTCTCGAAAGTGAAAATTTAGTTAGAAAAAAATATTTCAATGTCCAGTTTGGCCAAAAATTGTAAACCAGTATTGTGGGATCACCCTATTTTTTTTAAGTTTAGATGGAAAGCCATCATGTATAGAAGAGGAAAATCATGAACAACAAGAGCATACTCTAGAAATAGTCTTCATAAGTAAGCAAGGTGATGAAGAAGCAATGCGTAAGCGAGAAATTAACAAGGATTCCTTAAAGTTTAATCTTTCAAGAGGTTTTCCAATCAAACATTTAGCCATAATGGAGGCCACAAAAGTACCACAAGTCATGGTTGCACCCAAGAATGAAGTTGTAGTTGAAGAAGAAAATGTTCAGCCTACTTATCCCCTTGAAAACACTAGTATGAATGACCAACATGAAGAGGTAAGTAGATCTAATTTCATTCTCCAAGAGTTATTACATCCATTGGTTAAGAATTTTTTCAATATCCACTTTCTCTTGGTTGCTCATAAGCATGCGAAGGATTGTAAACTCATGAAAAATGAAGCTATTTCAAACATTCCAGTTAATGGTTTTGTTTGATAAATTCATGTTTCTGGTTAATGTAGGTTAGGATAGGTTTCCTTCATGTCAATAAGTGTTGACGCACAATGTTTTAGAGATTTTTTCTCCAAGTGTGAAGAAATAGTTAGTTAGGTATTTAGTTAGCTATCCCTAAGGTGTTATAGATGGTTGTCAAGTCCATTTTCAGCTTGTTTCATATGTTTTTTTGTCTCCTATTCCCAATGAATTATATAAGGAAATTGGTCACATGTTTAGCAAGAAAACACCTCCAAGAGATTGCCAAAAGTGTTAGCCATTTTATTTTTAAAAAGTCTCAATTTGTAAAAGGTCTTGAGTCAATGTGCAAAACAATATTTGTGTGCCAAACTACAAAGAGGGAAACAAAAAATTAAAAAATGAAAGTATTTTTCCTTTTTGCTTCCTTCACCCACGTAGCAAGAGAAATCTTAGGGTTTTCAATGTTAGCTATTGGTGGTTTCTATTGAAGGATTCTTTTAAGCTCGAAGAGAATGTTGCATCCATGATTGAAGGAGTAATGACACGTTGTTGAAAGATTGAGGAGGTTGTTAACAAGTTGCACAAAGGGGCAGAGATTTGAGGGGCACGTTTTCTTTGAAGTCATCCATATTGCAAAGATTCACAAGGTCATAGAGGCACATTTCAAGGAGAAAGAATAGGTTCCGTGAGTAGATTGAGTCTTATCTAGATAGTGTCAAAAATTGTACTCCTTTCTATGTGATAGTACAATTTAACACTTAATTTGGACTTTTTTAGTGAGCTCAATTTTATGCATTTTTTCCTTCATAAAAGGCCCCTATACCCCTTTATTATGCATCCCAAGGCCTCTTTTAAATATTTTTTCAAACTAAAAAAGACATTGAACAAATGCATTTAATTAAATTAATTCCTTGAAATTAATGGATCTTGATTATTTAGGTCAGTACCCATTCACCCTTGGGTGAATGGGCCCCCTTTAACATATCAAATTCAAATGTGAAACCTGTTCTTGGAAGAATTTCAAAGTCTTTTTAAGTGACAACTTTTGAGATTTAATAATTGGGAAATTAGAAAGGAAGCCTATAAAGTCTAGTATTTTCACCATATTCCACTAGGTTGAAAAAGGAGATCAAGAAGTTATTCACAAGATTTTCATTCAAGACCAAGGAGAACATTCAAGAAATCAAAGTTGAAGTCTTGGAGCAGCATTTTCAATTATTTTTGTAGGTCTTCAAGCTCATTTTGTGAATATTGATCAAGCATTGTTCATGATTGAAGATTGATGCCTATGGTGGATCATGATGAATTCTAGGTTTTGGGACATGCAACTAGTCATTTCCCTTGATCGAATGACTTGTTTCCTATTGATCCCATTTGATATCTACTATTTGGACAATATGCACTATCAGGGCCACCTTCTACAACCTCCACTTAACCTCTCTATTTTCCCCAATAACTGCCCTAGAATGTTCTAGAAAGTTCAAATTTCCCTTTTTGTTTTGGTGCCAAAAGTCCTGTCATTTGATTTTTGGTCTAGGAAGATTTTTTTATGAAATTCACGTTTTAGAGGACCAACTTCGTGGGGCCATAACTTTTGATCTAGGTGTCTAATTTTCTATTATTGCATATCGTTGGAAAGCTCTCGACGAGCCCTATAACATATAAACCCACGGTAGGTCAGTTCAACCACCTTTTGAGCTATTTTAGGGCCTCTAAAGTTTTATATCTAAATTTGAAGCTACATTGGAGAAATTTCTCGGAAAGAAAACTTTAATTTCTCCCAAACCGTGCAAAGTATTGAGGTGGTTCTTTCATGACCATAAATGTTTTTCAGCTCTGCTCCATGGGGTAAATTTTCACGTCCATACGAGCCCATTTTGGCTGACTTACTAAAAATAGTAAGTGCCCATTTTTCGCTATTTTTGAAGCCTAACAGTCTTATACCCCTTAAGTGTCATCATGAGACTCAAAAAAACTAAAGAAAATAAAGAGAACTTTTTTTTTGGGTGATGCAAGATTTCCCTACACCGCTAGATGCTCTTGCATCAACCTCTAGGTTTTCACTAGTACAATGAGGATGCTTCTTTATAAGAAAAGATGCATTTGATCTCACTTTTGAGACTAGCACCTTTGGGTTTTCAAAAATATAATGAGGACACTACTCTATAAGAAATCAATAAATATCTTGGTATAATTGCACAATAGTTTGACACAACTAGCTAAATTATTCATTTGTGCACTAGATGTAATGGAGACATTTAATTTATAAGAAATGATTATCCATATGCAATTTTGCACAATTTTCACTTCTACACATTCACTCAACATCGACACCTTCCATGTTGCAATGCTCTCTTGGACACATTTCATGTCGAGATGCATCACATAAGCAAAATACTTATGATGAGAAAATACTTATATGATTAAATCAAAAGTATGGATTGCAAAACAAAAGAAAAAAGACATGAAAATAAATGGTGTTGAGGCTCAACGACCTAAGCACATGAATGAAATAAATAATTCTGCCATGAAAATTTGGAGATAAGCATGGAAATTCATAAAAAAAAATGTCTCATTATCAATAGAGCTCATGATTTGAATAAGGCACTAGAGTTTAAAAATGAGGGTCCCCACTTCACAAGGACCTGGGCCGCACTGCAATGTGTAATCACGTTTTCCTGCATTCATATCTTTTAAGATACTGCAATCAATTTCAATATATTAAAAAAAGGCAGCTTACAACGATATTTCACTCTTTAAACATTAAATATTAAAAGGGTTTCTCTCACGTTTTACAACTGCTATACAGTTCACTGTCAACTGTTTTAAACAATTTGATATTTGATAATGGGCGACATTTCATTGTTGTTCCACGTTTCTGTGTCCATGACTTTTCTATAAATTGACAATGTTTGTAATAGATGAGATAACTATGGCTTCATCAGTGTCTTCCATGGAAGCACATCTCCAACTCTATGAAATAACTCTTTCAGCAGCCAAGCCCATGGCCCTTCAAGCTGCTGTTTTGCTTAACATTCCTGACATTATTGCCATCCATGGTAGTGAAAATCCCCTCTCTGTGGAGCAAATTGCTTCACATATTTCTACTTCTACCAACAAACCTGCCCACACTGACTACCTGTTTAGAATCATGAGGCTTCTGGCTTCCATTGGTGTCTTCACCGAAGAGACCACAGTAGATTATGATGGCACTCCCCAATTCAAATACGGCCTGACAGGCCTCTCTAAGTTGCTGGTGAAAAATGGTGCTCAACAATCCTGTGCACCCACTGTGTTGGCCATTAATCTAAAGTGTATAATAGATGGTTATCAGCATCTTCATGACTCTGTCATAGAAGGCTGCCATGCATTCACCAAAGCCAATGGCATGAGCATATTTGAGTACAACAGCAATAATCCTGAAACAAACAGGATTTTGAATGAGGGCATGGCTACTCATACTAGCCCTTTAATGGCTTCTGTGGTGAAGATGTACGACGGGTTTAAGAGGTTGAATAGTGTGGTGGATGTTGCAGGGGGAGTGGGGTCTGCAATATCTGTAATCGTTGCAGAATATCCCCACGTTCATGGCATCAATTTCGATCTTCCTCATGTCATAAGGACTGCTGCTCCCATACATGGTCGGTAACAATCTTCATCTCTAAACTTCATAGAAGATTAGTGATTTTTGGAGGGTGGCACTAATTTCAATATCCTCTATAGTTAGATAATTGTTATCCTTTTATTTATTTCTAAATTTTATGGAAAATGTTAGACAGTGTAATTTTTAAGCAACCAATTAGAATATAAGAGGCTGAAAAGCATACAGAATCATATTTATCGTTCATCCACAGTAGTACACATGTTTAACAGTAAAATTAACTTGTGAAGCAAGGCAATGCAAAAATAATAATCATTTAAATTATTAAATAAACATTTTGAAGAGTACAAAGTCAATTGTAACGACAAAGTTATTTTACATGATAAATAGTTTGCATTCCATGGGAACTTTAGAAAATTGTACAGTGAGTGTCATGAAGTTCAGCTTGGAAAGACTAAATAGGGAGGCATAAATTAAATATGCAGGAGTCGAGCATGTGGAGGGTAATATGTTTGAACAAATTCCTTCAGCAAATGCAGTTTTTATGAAGGTATGTTTTTAAATTATATTTTATACAAATGAAATTTAAGTTTTGAAATTTTGGTTTTTCATGATGCTTTTGTTGGTCTTTCTGCAGTGGATTTTGCATGATTGGGATGATGAACAGTGTTTAAAAATCTTAAAAGGGTGTTACGAAGCAATACCAGACGATGGGAAAGTATTAATTGTGGATGCGATTGTTGATGAAGAAGAAGGGACGAAGAGACGAGCAGGATTATTGTTTGATATGTGTATGATGGCTGCTTCTGCCGGTGGAAAAGAAAGAACATGGAAAGAATTTGAAGACCTGTTTTACAAAGCAGGGTTCAACAATTACCGTATCATTAAATTGCCTTTCCTTCAGGCATTCATAGAAGTTTCTAAATAGTAGGTGGGGAGCACTAACAATATGCAAGTAGTAATCATGAATGATGTGATAAAAAATATTTTGTAATTTTGCAGCAGACGTTGAATATATGTTCAATTAATCTTTAATTGTACGGGGATTTGATCTGCGTGAAGTACAAATCCTTAATATAGAAATTTAATTTTGTGGAGATTCATTTTGCATGCTCTTTTTTCCTTATTTGTTGAAGATATTTCAGATGCTATTATCTTTCCAGCAATCCCTCAAACTTGCACTACTGTTCACTAGGCTTATACGTTTTCAACTTTCACTTAAGATCGAGTAAATTAATGAATTGATGCAACGAACCTCTTAAACTAAACAGTAGGAATTTAGAGTATACGACATTTCATTATTTACCAGATATGGGGATCAACGGGTAGGGTAGAGGAGTCAGTATTCTTGCAGGTTAATTTCTGATCGTGTAGCAGATATATGGAATTTTATAGAATTTTTTATTTTTTAAGAAATGTGAAATGGTCTTTTGACTATTTACAATTAAAGTTTAGAGGTGTGATTCATTATGCAACTTGTTATATTAGTAATTCTAGTAAAAGTATTCTAAAAGTGATTTTTTTACAAGTTTCGACCAAAAATTAATCAAGAAATCCCTTGTAGTTGAACAAAAAAATATCATTTGTTAGAAAAATATCATTATTCTGTTTAAAATATAACTTGTATACAACCTAAATGATCTCAATACCTTTTAGTAACTGTAAATCATGTTATCTCTAATCTTTATATCCAACACAAATGACCCAATAGTTGAACAAAAAAATAATATTTGGTGTTATTAAAACAACATATTATTATTTAAAATACAACTCATATTCAACTTTCAATGATCATAAAAGTTTTTGACAATCCTCTACTCATATGGTACCCTAGGTCAGTTGCATTGTGGGGGCTTCCACCCGTACTCCATGATTAAAATAGTAGGTGGAGAGCACTAACAATATGCAAGTAGTAATCATGAATGATGTGATAAAAAATATTTTGTAATTTTGCAGCAGACGTTGAATATATGTTCATTTAATCTTTAATTGTATGGGGATTTGATCTGCGTGAAGTACAAATCCTTAATATAGAAATTTAATTTTGTGGACATTCATTTTGCATGCTCTTTTTTCCTTATTTGTTGAAGATATTTCAGATGCTATTCTCTTTTCAGCAATCCCTCAAACCTGCACTACTGTTCACTAGGCTTATACGTCTTCAACTTTCACTTAAGATCGAGTAAATTAATGAATTGATGCAACGAACCTCTTAAACTAAATAGTAGGAATTTAGGGTATACGACATTTCATTATTTGCCAGATATGGGGATCAACGGTTAGGGTAGAGGAGTCAGTATTCTTGCAGGTTAATTTCTGAGCGTGAAGCAGATATATGGAATTTTATAAGATTTTTTATTTTTTAAGAAATGTGAAATGGTCTTTTGACTATTTACAATTAAAGTTTAGAGGTGTGATTCATCATACAACTTGTTATATTAGTAATTCTAGTAAGAAGTATTCTAAAAGTGATTTTTTTAAAGTTTCGACCAAAAATTAATCATGAAATCCCTTGTAGTTGAACAAAAAAATATCATTTGTTAGAACAATATTATTATTCTGTTTAAAATATAACTTTTATACAACCTAAATGATCTCAATACCTTTTAGTAACTGTAAATCATGTTATCTCTAATCTTTATATCCAACACAAATGACCCAATAGTTGAACAAAAAAATAATATTTGGTGTTATTAAAACAACACATTATTCTAAATACAACTCATATTCAACTTTCAATGATCATAAAAGTTTTTGACAATCCTCTACTCACATGGTACCCTAGGTCAGTTGCATTGTGGGGGCTTCCACCCGTACTCCATGATTGAAAGACCTAGAAAATTATGTCTCCTAGACATTTATTCAAAGGTGGAAGAAAGGTCTTCCCATGTGTTAGTTCCCAAATCAACAGATGCAATGAGTCTTAAAGATTAGCCACTCTCTCATATTCAGACTCAACGGGTTGATGTGGCCAATGAACAAGATTCAGTTAGAGAGACTAAAATCTTCTACACTTCTGGCTCTATTAAACCAGGGAGGGTAATCCCAACAGTATATTTATAGATACTTGTGTGCTAAAATACCAAATACACTATAAATAGATGTTTGTCGTTCAATTGTTTGAATGAAACAGTACCCTAAAGGTTTGTCTGACCTTCATAGTAGTGTTTAATTCATACCTGAGAAGTGTAGAGCAATAAATTCTACACACAAACAAACTGTGACTGAGAAGTAGATTAGATTTAAAAGTTGTAGTTTCTCACAATCAGTTTCAAGAAACTGTAAAATTAAGAGACCAATGCTATATCCCAGGGTGGAGTCATCTAAACCATGTAATTTAAAACCTAACACAACATTTAATTTGTCATAATCATATTTATCAAATGATGCATTACACCATTGATATCAACAACTAAACTAGCTATACTTAGCAATCCTAACACACAGCTGCATAAACCTCCATTTGTGTTACTACAAATTAACTCATTCTTTGTATGAGTAATAACATAAAAACAAAATAAAAGGAAAGACAAGAAGCTGAATAATAACAATCTTTGATTACTCATATTCAAAATTTATGCAAAGTGAACAATGGAGACACCCATTGTTTAGGGATAGGGTTTTTTCTGATGAAGCGGTGATTAGATTCCCGAAGAAAGACAAGGAAAGACTGAAACTTGTGAAAATTTCTAATAGTTTCTTTGAAGTCGACACCATTAAAACTATCTGGAGAAAAGTTCTTCATTTTATCATGGAGTATATCACCTTGGATTGTCATTTCACCAAGGTCTACGGCTATCACTTTGCCCTGCTCAACCATTTTTGTTATAAGGTCATGGTTTCTCTCCCCTACTATCTTTTCTGTTCTTTGAGAAAGAGTTTGGAAGGCCACAAGAAAAACCCAAAAAGATATCCTATTTTGCAGACTGGTCTGATTAGGTTAATTGTTGAACATTTTCAAAATTTATCTGCCCCTGCTAATGTGGATGTCCCCCCTAAGTCTGAGGAGGATGATACCAAACCAAGTTGTTTGGGGAATGAGCCCAACTTGAGCCCGGTGAGAGAGGTCCTAAGTCCGCTCTCTGTCTAAACTGGTAAGAAAAGCCAAAACCCACAATTTGTTAAAGTCTGCACTACGTCTAAGCCTGGAAGTTCTACTTTCATTCCCAAAGGTGCTAAAAAGAATCTACCGGTTAAAAACCTTGTTTCTTATTCTGAAGACTCTCTCGACTTTGAGGATTTTGGCACCAATATTAATTCTCCTTCTACTGTCCCTTTGTCGAACAAAGATGTTAGATTAGGATACCCTGTAGCCCCCGACCTAGCTAAAAGTTGCTTTAATCTTGATAGGGATTCCTATGTTGATTTCATGGGTACTGATAGGAAAAATGCGGTGGACCAATTCAAAAACTCGAAATGGGTTTTTCATGAAATCAATGAGCTAAAAATAAAAAATTGTGCCCTTCAAAGTAAACTAGAAGAAATGGGAGCTAAGGTCACTACATTATGCAAGGAGGCAGAGTGTAAAGATTACAGTGCTAGTAAAGAAATCCAGGACAAAAGAATTGAAATTGATTTGGAAAAAATGAAAAACACTATAAAGATAATAGCTAATCATAATAATAGGATGGCAAGACATAATGCCATCATTATCAACGCTATGACTGAGAAACTTGACAAAGCACAACAGGGGTCCTTGGTGGTTGATTTGGAAGAGGCTAAAGATAAAAACCAAGAAGAGGATATTGGAATTTCAAAGATAACCAGGGCGAATCTGAAAAGGAAAGCTCCTCCCACGCCGCAGATGATCCAGACTTTTAAGAAGGGTGTTCAGGACATGCAGAACTTGGAGGCTGAGATGGAGTCTATTTTGAAGACTCTGAAATAGTTTCGGCTAGTCTTTTGCTTGAGCTTCGGTTGGTTTTTTGATTGACCTTCCTGGTCTTTTGTGGTTGGCTACTGCTTTTTCTGGTTTTGTCTTTCTGTGCAGCCTTTTTTCTTTGCTGGACTTTTATGTCCTCTCTCTTTTTTTGTAAACTTGGTGGTTTTGGGTCCCTGTAAAACCCATTTTTCCCTTTATTAAAAATAATGGAGACACCCAGTTCATAATAATATGTCATTTACATTTGCCGGTATTGGCATGGTGTGATGGTTTATAGGTGGCATTGTTGTTCTTGCCACCAAGGTTCAAACCCCGTTGGGGTGGTATTGTTGAATGGTTGTATCCGGTTCATAGCTCCGGTCAAAAGCGTTTACCCCTTGAATAAAATAAAAAAAAATATGTCATTTACATTCAACTATGACTATGTTGTAATTACATTCTTCATTACAAAACTCAAACTACTCCAGAAATCTGAAAAACTAGCATTATACACTTGAACCCCTGTTACAAAAATGTTCTCATGAGATAGAAAAGAGTGAACAACCTCCTTTCTAAAAACAAAAAATATGCACTTAAAGAAAGTGCAAAACCCTAAATGGAGATCTCCTAATGACATCGGCGCATTCAGATCCATAGATTAGTAACTGCCTTTACTTGTTGAAGAATCTTCAATTTTCTCTTTGTTTTCTTGCTCCTCACTCCACTACCCTACAACAACAAAAATATTCCCCATGGGAAGACTTCATTCTTCATCATTATGCCTTGCAGCTTTAAAAAATTTGTTTGTGAAAGATAAAAAATTCTTTGTGAAAATCTTTCACTTTCCATTCACCACTTTGCTGTAAAAATCCCTTTCACCTGTGCATTTACCATGCTTTTTATCTACAGCCTCTATGAAATATTTTATTTCCAACAAATAAAAGTTTTTATTTTAATTATGAAGGCCTCAAAATCATTTTACTGGGCTGCAAATAAAAACTATTTGCCCGTGCCTTTACACTTTAATTTTCCTTGAATTAATTCTTCACTTTTAAAAGAAAACTCAATTACTTACTGATGGACAAAACCCATGGACCCACTATTGCCTTTCAAAATTTATCGGGATATATTTGCACATCGCCAATTTGGTGTGAAAAATAAAAACTTATGAGCGATGGGCGATATCTTGTTCCATGAGCAATAAAATAAATTTTACTCTGGCCCCTATTGTTTTATCTACACCTTTATTTTAATTTACCTTCACACTTGAAGATTTGTATTAAGCGGTAAAGGTAATAATTAAAATTTATCAAACTACCTAAACATATTTCCTATTTATTTCACATTTTTCCTTTTACTCACCTTTATAACATTATCAAACGATAATATTAAAATAAATTATGGGCCCACCATTTACTTTCTTTCAACCCTTTTTATCGCACATCTCAAATACATTCAGAACAACTAATATTTATTAGGGATGTCTGATAGAAAAACAACAACCCACTCTCATCGCACATTGCAGATGTATTTATGAGTGGAGATCTCCATTAGTGAAGAATGATGGACAAGAAGGAAATTCACCCATCACGAATTCAAAGTGGAGAAGAGAAATAAAGCAGAGACACACGATACTGGCAAAAATGCCCCAATTTCCATGCCTCCATTTGAATCCCTCACTCTACAGCTTCATGATGAAAACCCCAACAATGTCAAGCAAATGTTCATAGTAGTCAACCTGCAACTCCATCTTCCTTTATCTGGCTGTACATTCACCATTTTATTTCACATTTCACTATGTGTAAATCCCAACTGTGCATTTACATTTTTACTTCCAACACAAAAAGTTTTAATTCTTTTTCTTTTGGCTGTAGAAGTCTTATACACCTGTGCATTTCACCTTTGATTTGTTTCTACCATCGTCAAATAATAATATTTTCCATTTTACGGCCCCATCTTTACTTTGAACAAACACCTCTTGGGAGACCATTGCACATTGCTCTTCCACCCAGAAAATGGAGAAAGTTATTGGCGCTCATCGCCAATATGATGAGGAAGGTGAGAATTCAATCTGTGATGGGTGATGGAGAGGAACCACCATCGCTCATCGCAAATGCAAATAGGATATGCAAATCAAATTACTGACTAGTGCTGGAAGTTTTGCGTGAAGCTATGTTGTCGTGCTACTATGAGTTCAGCCAATAGAAAGCAAGAATTAAACTTGTTTTTCCTTATAAAAAATTTAAATGTATTTTATACTTTTCCTAAATGCCTCTTTTCATTTTTCTAATATTTAAATATTATCATTTGAAAATATTAGAGAATAGACAAATTTTAATTACGCCTGCAACCCAAATAGAGAAATTTCACTAGGCACAAACAGTGACCCCTGGAGCTGAGATTTTTTGTGTGAGACCATAATCAATTATTTAGAGAAAACCCATTTCCTCAAAGGTTTCCTAGCCATCAAGAATTAGGTACCTGCTTTGTAAACTGGCCCCTAGGACGTGTTCGCCACACCAGAAATGCATGACCTCTATTTTTGATGAAAATGGAGTTGTAGAGGTTTTAGACCAAAAAAAGAAATGGGTTGTCCTTATATTTTCAAAATTTTAAACTTTTTGAAACACACATTTTGGCCATGTCGTGATCAAAAAATGATTAAATAACCCATCATAACTTATCCTGGGAGCCTGAAACTGAGTAGGCATGTAGACACTTGATTCAGGAATGCAGTTCAACAAATGGATCAGAAAAAGGGATATCGAGGTGAAAGATATTAATCAAAAAAGTTGCTCACTCAAGGATTTCTACAACTACACATGTTTAACACCAATCAGGGCTCTCAAAGTCACCACTTTGAAAAAATATCAAAACAACTTTTTGGGGGCTGCCACTAGAAACATAAGCTCATCTAGGTACATTGAGGATGTGTACAAAAGGGATTTGATTCAGTTATTATCCTTCACAAGATATTAGGGATTAAAGTTGACCACCTTGAAACATTGTCAGAAATACAGATATAAAACTAAACAAACTGCATTTGCTTTTGATCTCAAAAAAATAGCAAATTTGATCCTGAGACTCTAAAATCAGACAGGGGAGTATATGAATGTAGGGAGAATGGAGAGAAACAATCCATTTTTCATGGAAATCATCCAGTTGCAAAATATCAACTCAAATAGGAGGCCACTTCGTAGGATTGACAATATGCAAACAACAAAAAAGTTTCAAAACATTCTAGCTTTGTTTTATCAAAACACTTTCAAAACTCATCATGGGAAGTTGAAAACTGACAAGCATGTTCACATATGTCAAGTAAATGAATCCATCAAGGGGTTTGACTTGAAAATCAGTAGGCTTCAAATTGTGACCCTCCAAAGTAGGTCACGTGGGAAAATTTTTCAATGGCACTTCTGAGTGTGTGAAGACAAAATTTTCAATATTGGCACTTTCAAATTTGCAAAATTTGAAGGCACCATCACCATGTCTATCTCCTAGTCACACACTTGGGTTAAGGGTGTCCTAGAAAATTATTCAAAGGTGGGAAAAGATCTTCCCAAGTCTATCTCCTAGTCGCACACTAGGGTTAAGGGTCTTCCCAACTCTATCTCCTAGTCACACACTAGGGTTAATGGTCTTCCCAACTCTATCTCTTAGTCACACACTAGGGTTAGGTAGGTTAGGGTTTGGAATTATTTATGATATGTCCCTAGGTATTGTATTGTGTTTAAAATCTTGAATACAATTTTGTTGTTTCTATCATGGTTATTTGTTATATTCCTTATGGAACTTATTGCATGCACCTTGGATTGGTCAATTGTAAAAGTTTTGGATCCTTTCAAAAACTCATTTTACCTTAATAAGAAATAATTAATCTACATAAAAGAGTTGAGACAAGACTATTCAAATTGAATATGAAATTTAAATAGTTCTTAAATATGATACTTAGATCAAAATTTGATGATGGGAGTAGGCAATGACAAATGTCAATAATTAACTCAGAAAATCTCAAAATTTATTTAAATATAGATATCTTAGATTCTATAAGCTAACTATCTTTCACTTAGGTTTGCCTAGGTGAGTGGAGACCTGATGTTCACAAGTGTATGTTCAAATTGATCCATAGACTTGAATTGAAACTCATAGATCCAAAACCATAAAAGGTAAACTAATGGAATTCATTCATCTTGATTTCTAATGATTTTTAAAGGGATTTTAGTATGTAGAAATGCCTTTAATACTATTTTTTTAAAATTTTGAGGTCACAATCTCCTTAGTGAGACCCATGTATAGATCAATTTAGTAGCAATAAGAAATTTGAGGAAACAAGCAAACATGTGGTACACCTTAGATGAAATGATTAGCTAATTTACCTTGAGAAATGATACTACAATTCCTTTATAAATGCTATCTCAATAACCTTAGCATCTAGCATGTCTCTTGATAACTCCTATATGATTTTTAAAATGAGTGAATTTTTTTTTAAAATATAACAACATAGTGCCCAAATCAACACAAATTTTCCATAAGTCAGCTCACACTAGCTAGTGAGTTGGCAAGATGAAAATTATAAATTTAAATTTTAAAGTTTCAAGGTTAATATCTATGATTAAATAGAAGTGATTTAAGTCAAGCCCATATTTATAGATCTAATCCAAGATGATGAATAGGGTATTTGGGGTTTGAGCATGAATCTTTAGAGATGAATTATAAGGGAATTGGGCTACTATGATTTCATGAGATAAGTTGACATAAGAATATGCCACTTGTTAGCTAGATATTGCGTTTAGGACAATCAACTCAATGAATTGGAACTGAAAATATAAGGGAAAAAGATACGGGTATATAATTTTTACCATTATATTTTCCCCATTTTGATGCACATGCAAACTACTAGAAAAATAAATGCATACTAAATAAAAAGTACCAGTCAACATTAAACTAGATATTTTTGAAGACATCCAAAGGATAATGATTAGTTTAAAGAAAATGTTGATTTTGAATTTTCCTTGCAATGAGCGCTGCATAAAAAACTTGTCAAAAAAATAAATGAGCCTAAAATGTATCACACATTTAAAATAAACACTAACTTCAAATCTCTTGAAAAATAACTATCCTTAAGAATAGTGAAAGTAAAGAGAATGTTAAGAGATTTCATCTATTATAGAATTTAATATAATATTTGACTATATAAAATAGAGAAATCCAAAAAATAGATAAGATGTTAAAGGAATGTGATAAAATATAACATGATCTCTAACATTGTAGATAAAATGATAAAAAAATATTATTATGTATAAATGAAATGTCTCTAGATCTAGAAATGAATGCTTTTAAAGTACAAGAAAGTGCTCAGAGCTATCATACCTACAATGCTACAAGAAAACTCATGAAAAAAATTAGTTTCTCCTTTATGTTGCATGTATAGGTAAGAGAAATGGCATCCTCAATTGGTAATGCATGTAAACCATGACATCCACAATCAACTATGTAGGAACATTCAACTATTTCCTAGGTGAATATTTACATAAAGATAGGATTTGTAACTATAAAATCAAAACAAGAAACATACATGCACACATAAAAATTGTACAACTCCCATTGGGAATATATCACATGAATCATTACAACTTCACCTTGATGACCAAGCTCTTAATTTGACTGGTAAGTTCCTTGGAATATGCATATATGTTTTTCAAAACCATGTTTTAGATCATTATCACAATAGTGGACTCTATACTATGAGAATTTTGAATAACATGAGATGTAGGGCCAAACAATGAACAAAAGTACCTTCCACACAAGAGAGATGCAAATGAAAATTTTCTATATCCTCAACTACAAAAAACTTTAGAATCAAAATCATGCTTAGAAGAGAAAACCCTAAATGATAAAAGGATTGGACCATGAAAAGTGTCATCATCCTATGTGATAAGATATAATGATCTAATAATAGCTCACTCTAGTTAACAAAAAAATTCTCCTAAGTTTAGCTTAAGTGAATGAAATGAATTGGCCTAAAAATCAATTATATATTAGTTAATTATTAGCTAATGCATGATTACTCTAACACCCCCCTTAAGTGAAAACTTAGGGAGTAGTTAAAAACCCTATTAATGTAGTTTTTTATTTTCTTAGTGGGTTAATTTATTTTCCCTTAGACCTAGGTTTCTCCTACACTTTTATCAAGCCTACTTAGGATAATAAAGTGAATTTATTATTTAATAACTAGGAGATAAGTGATGTGGTGTCCCCTTCCTTAAAGGGTGGAGCACTTTTAATTTTTTGTGGCATCCTCCAGTTTTTGTAGTTGATTCCTATTGGTTGAATTTGTCACCTGCATCCTCTCCTTAGTTCTATATAAATTCACCATTTACATGCATTCATCTTGGAAGATCTTAATGTAATTCAATCATATCAGCATTGCATAATCTCTCAAAGTTCTAGTTTGCATTCTTTACACACCTACAACGATACTTTTGAGCTCCTCAATCATGCTTCCTCAATTCACAGGTTCTATCATAAGTTGACTCATGTTTAGAAAACTATGTATGCACTCATAACTTCCTCTCACTTCCCTCTTCACTCACAAGTACTGGTGCAGACTACCTCACAGTCAATAGTTTGTCCACATGCTCAAAACCTCTAGCTCTTATACCATTTGATGAAGATGAGAATTTTTTTTTTTGTCTTCAACTTAACCTTCACAAATCTCAAATTACAAAAGACTTTGTAGTCGATTAACATTTAAAAATTGATAATTACATTTATTGATTTTAAATCAATTCTGGATTGCACAATGTTACACTTAATTTGAAAGAAATAAAATTTATTTATTTAATTAGATTAGATGGAACATGCATTAAATTTATTTCAAGCCACTCCATCATTTCTTTGTTCTATCCAATCTCTTTACCTCTTTTCTAGGATAGCAACCTCTATTCACCATTGCTCATCACACAAGTACTCTGATTTTACTCAACACATTTCACACAACTTACATTAACTATTTTATCATGTTTTGTATCTACCCCATGAATTCTACACAAATTTTCACAAATTTTAATTCTCAAATGAATTCAACACTATCATTGGCTATTTAATACAACCTCACTCTTCCACAATTACATTTCAATTTTATATCTTTTATTGTATGCCCTTCCATGTAGCACTTCTCCTTTATTTTTCTTGTGCAACTCCCTTGTCCTCCACGCCCTCCTCTACTCTTCTCTTTTCAAACAAAATTTCTTACCTCCCTTATTGCATGTTCGGGTCTTTGTTTGGTATTCCAAGACATTAATTCATTTTCCTCCACACTCTCTTCTATTTTCCCATGAGTTTCTCCTAACTTTCCTTAATTTTTTTCCCCTATTTCCTAATGTATGTTTTCTTTTGTCCTTTATATCACCCACAAATTCTCCTTTTTTGTAAGAATGAAGGTGTTGTCATTGATTTCAAGTGGTTAAGTGATTATCAACTAGTTGTTGTTTTCATTGGTTTCATGGTTGCAGATTATTGGTCGTATATGTCAAGGATATTGAGAAAATTATAATAAATAAAGGTTGTAGGTATTCAGTGGTTGCTCCAAGATTTTCTCCTATGTTCATGTGGTTCAGATATGTTGATCATGGTTGTTGAAAGCTGCTATATCCAGAATTTGGGCTTCTTGATCATTGTACAATGTGAGTTATGTTCACTAGTTGTGAACTATGTTTTTTAGGGTATATAGCCAAGTTCTGGGAGAATTGTAGTTGCTCTGGATTTCTTCTTGGTTGAGTCTTATGACTTGTAGTTCTAGAGTTAAGTTGTTATGATTGTGTTGAGGATAATTTTTTTGTTTGGAAAGATTGGATTGTGTTAAGGGTTGTGTGTGCTTAATTTTTCTATGTGTTTTACACTTGTTTGGACGACTTTGTGTTAAACACTACTCTTGAAGTTCATGAAGAATGTTGGGGCTTAGTTGGGTCCCCATCAAGTGTGTGTCTGAGTTTCCCTCATTCTAATTCCACCCTAGAATATTTTGGTGCTGACTTAATTTGATTTTAAATGATGTATGGTTGACTTTGGATATGTTTCAAAGTTGAAGATGGTGTAAATATAGGATGAGATATCGATGAGAAGTTTGCAATGAAATAGAGAAAGATAGATGCACGAAATAGTGTGTATATGATGTGAGTTTAGCAGATCAGTGCAAAATCTAATTGTTGAGTTTCTAGATGTAGTGAGATGAAGACACTTTATTATTCATGCATGTTTGCAAGTGGTTGAGTGATCATGGTGGAAATCTCTATTGCATTGAGATTTTTTTCTCTATGTAACATATCTCTTCTATCTTCTTTGTATTTGTGTGGCAGTGAGCCCTCCAGGTGGTTAACCCTTATTGGACAGTGAGTCCTGATCTAGACAGTGAGTCTTGTTTTGGTAATGAGCCTACTCTAGCAGTGAGACTTTGTAATCAATTTTTATATTCTTTATAGTGTGAGCTAATCCTCACCATGTTTTTTCCCTTATTGTGTTTTCCATGTAAATCTAGTGTTACTATGTATGTGTCATTCTTTTTTAGTTTCTGCATTTGTACTTAATGTTTAATCATTTTAGCAGAGTAAATGATTTGTGATTGATCTAATTTCTGATAAAATTTTGTAAAGGTTAAAATTTTCCACAACTGATTCACCCCCCTCTTAGTTGTCTTCTTCAACAATTTGGTATCAAAGTTTGGCTCCTTGGAGAGGATCTTAACTGCTTAAGGAAGGTCTGGGATGGCATGCAAGATCACTTTTGAGTATTCGAAGTTGAGTTCTAATTATTCTATCTAGAAAATAATAATGGAAGAATATCTAGAGTATTGTGGATACGATCTTGAGAAATCCTACAAGACTGCTTATACTCCTCTTGCTAATAGTCTGAGTACAACTGACGAAATCAAGGCGCAAGAAGAAAACAATAAGGAAAAGTTCATTTTGAAGAATAATCTTGCACAAATTACAATTTGATTAAAGTTTAAACTATGAAGAATGCTAAAGAAGTATGGTATTCTTTAGAAAAGGTGCATGAAGGAGGTGAAAGGGTCAAAGAAGCAAAGTTGTAGAATTTGGAGACATAGTTTGAGCTCTCCTACATATGTTTGAAGATGAGAACATTAAATCCTATGTACAAAGAGTGGATGAAGTGGTAGGTGGAATGCGAGGACTTGGTGCTACAATAGATTAATCTAGGATTGTAAAGAAGATTCTTAAAACTCTCCCTGATGCATGCAATGAAAACGTACCTAGTATTGAAGAACATATAGACTACAAGACCTACACTAAAGATCAGTTATTGGGAACTCTGACATCTTATGAAATGAGAAAGCTGAATTTGAGAAATGGATCCAAATCAGAAAATGCTTTCAAAGCTACAAGAGCTAAAGATCCAGATGAAGAGAATCTTGATGAAGTAGAAGCTAAATTTTTGAGATGAATGAGTAAAGTCTCCAACAAGTACAAGTATGAAGGTATGTTACCCTTTAAATTCTTTAGTTGTGGAGGAATAGGTCACTATGCTTCGAGGTGTTCAAAAAGAGCTAAGAGGAAAACAAAAGGTTTGAGAAAGAAAACAAAGGTAAGAAGATCAATAGAGAATATTATGTGAATGAGGATGCTAGTATTTATGATGAGGAATCTGATTATCGATATTTTGATGACAATGAATGCTTGTTCTTGGATATAAAATATGAACCTACTTCTACTAATTATGAAAGACAGGTGAAAGAATGTCTTCCAGATAAATAAAAAGATAAAGATATTGTAATATATGCCATACGTGCCAAACAAGAAAGAAACTATTGGGTTGTTGATAGTGTCTATTCACATTACATGACCGATGATAAGAGTAATTTTGTTAAACTTGAAAAATACGATGGAGGCTTATGTTTGGAGATGATACTGGTGCTAAGATTTGTGGGATAGGTTCAATAAGTTTTGATGGAAAGCACAATACTAATGATGTATACTATGTTAAAGGATTAAGGCATAATCTCTTGAGTGTTGGATAGATGTGTAGTAAAGGATATAATCTTGTATTTAAAGATGAGAGATGTGAAATCAAGAAAGGATCCGAAATAGTGATTTTTGTAGGAAAGAAGTTTGAAGGAAATATATATCAACTTAAAGGTGTTGATGGACATTGCTTTATGACTCATATTAATGATAGTTGGTTATGGCATCGAAGAATGTACCATATGAATTTTGATAACCTAGAAAGGATTAGTGCAGTGCAAGCTATGAGAGATTTACCAAGGATTACAAATCCTATTAATGTTATTTGTAGGAATTGTCAGTTTGGGAAGCAAGCAACAAACAACTTCAAATCAAAGGAACAATCTACTACCAGTCTATAGGATTTAATTCATACAAATCTGTATGGTCCTACAATAGTGAGAAGTATACAAGTTGAAAGGTACTTTATGATTTTTATTAATGATTTCTCTAGGTATACATGGGTTACATTTCTTAGAGAGAATATGATGCATTAGATAGATTCAAGACATTCAAAGCTATGGTTGAGAATGAAGTAAATTTGAGAATAAAATGCTTAAGGTTTGACAGAGGTGGTGGATTCACCTCCCATGAGTTTAATATGTTTTTTGAAGTTCATGGAATAGAAAGACAATTATCTACTCTAAGAACTCCTTGGCAGAATAGAGTTGTTGAAAGGAAAAACAAAACAATTCAAGAAGTTGTTGCTGGTGAGATAAATATGTGTTTAATTTTTAAGATTGAACCAAAGAACATAAGTGAAACATGTAAATATGAGAATTGGATGAAAGCTATGAAAGAAGAACTTATGTAGATTGAGAAGAATCAAACTTGGGAATTGGTCCCTAGAGCAGTAGATAAAAACATAATTGGATCAAAATGGGTATTCAGAAACAATTTGAATGAGAATGGAGAAGTGGTTAGAAATAAAGCAAGAATTGTGTGTAAGGGCTACTCACAAGTAGAAGGCATAGATTTTTAGGAAACTTTTTCTCTAGGGGAAAGGATGGAAGCTATTAGGATGTTTTTAGCATTTTCTACTCATAAAGATTTCAAGGTTTATCAAATGGATGTTAAGTCTACATTTTTTAATGGCGAGCTAGAAGAAGAGGCCTACATGGAACAAGAAGAAGGATTTTTAGTTGTCAGATCAACTGAATATGGTCTATAGATTGAAGAAATATTTATATGGATTGAAGCAAGCTCCTAGAGTTTGGTATGAAAGGTTAGACAAGTATTTGATTCAAAAAGGTTTCAACAAAGGTACGATGAATAGTAATTTATATTTTAAAATTGAAAATGGAAAAATATTGATTGTGGTTGAATATGTTGATGACATTACATTTGGAGGATATGAAACTATGTGTAAGATGATTGTAGAAGAAATGCAAAAACAATTTGAGATGTCCATGTTTGGTGAGATGATTTTTTTTCTTGGGCTACAAATTAATCAAACATAGAAAGGGATTTTTATTTCATAGTCAAAGTATGTAAGCGAGATGTTGAAGTTTGGGTTGGATGGTTCCAAAATGGTATGCACTCCTATGGTGATTGGTTGCAAATTAAGTAAAATGATGATTCACCTAAGGTTGATCAGAGCAAATATAGATCTACAATTAGTGGACTATTGAATTTGACTGCCACTAGACTAGATATTATGCATGCAATCTATCTTGTGGCTAGATTTCAAGAAGATCCTAAAGAAACACATGTTGTTGTTAAGAGAATATTCAAATATTTTAATGGCACTTCGGATTATGGCTTATGGTATCCTAGGGATATTGACTTTACACTAAGTGCTTATATAGATGCAGATTGGGTTGGCTGTGTAGACGACAAAAAAAGTAAAAGTGGTGGTGCATTCTTTCTTAGTTGTAGATTGGTGGCTTGGTTGAGTAAAAAACAAGATTCAATTTCTTCATCCACTGTTGAAGTTGAGTATATTGTCGTTGCATCTTGTTGTACACAAGTTTTATGGATGGTATAGACATTGAAAGATATATCAAAGTAATGTATGATGATCCTATTTTAATCTTCTGTGATAATACAAGTGCAATTAGCATTTCAAAGAATCGAGTAATGCATTTGAGGATAAAGCATATATCTATCAGGTATCATTTATTGAGAGAGAAAGTTGTGGAGAATGAATTAAAACTTCAGTATGTACCTAAGAAGGATCAGATTGTTGATATATTTACGAAGTCTCTTCTTAAAGATACTATTGAGTATCTTCGGGAGAAGTTAGGGGTGATTTCCCCTCCTTTCTTGAACTAGATGCATATGGAGATGAATCATTCTAGTGGGTCTATTGATTTATCTTTCTTTTGTATTGATGTTTTGGTGGCTACCTCTCAGGGGGAGTAGATAGTGTCATGTGTTGTCATTGAAAGAGTATTCCATTCTTAATGTCAAAGGGGAAATCAATGTAAAATATATTTGGCCTTTTCCATTGATATCAAAGGGGGAGATGAGGTAGATGTGAAAAAAATTATATCTTCTAAGGGGGAGAAACAAAAAGTAAAATCATGAAAAGTGTGTTCAAAGCTAAAGTGTTGTCCTTGATGGTTTTTCACATCATGTGTTGCCATCAATGACAAAAGGCAAGATTGCTGCAAGAATGAAGGTGTTTTCATTTATGTCAAATAGTTAATTGGTTACCAACTGGTTGTTGTTGTGATTGATGTCATGGTTGCGAGTTATTGGTTGCATATGTTAAGGATATTGAGAAAATTGTAATAAAGAAAGGTTGTAGGTATTCAGTGGTTGCTCCAGGTTTTGCACCGTTATTTGCTCCTATGTTCGTGTGGTTCAGATATGTTGATCATGGTTGTTGAAAGTTTCTATATCCAAATTTTGGGCTGCTGGATCATTGTACAGCGCAAGTTATGTTCACTAGTTGTGAACTATGTTTTTCAGGGTATCTGGCTGAGGTTCAGGAGAAATGTAGTTTCTCTGGATTTCTTCTTAGTTGATTCTTATGATGTGCGGTTCTAGATTTAAGCTTTTATGATTGTGTTGAAGATAATTTTGTTGTCTAGAAAGATTGGATAGTGTTAAGGGTTGTGTGTGCTTAATTGTCCTATGTGTTTTACACTAGTTTGGCCAACCTTATGTTAAACACTACTTTCAAAGTTCATGAAGTGTGTTGGGACTTATTTGGGTCCTCATCAAGCATGTGTCTGGGTCACCTTCATTCTAATTCCACCCTAGAATTTTGTGGTGCCAACCTAATTTGAATTTAAATGATGTATGACTGACTTTGGATATGTTTCAAAGTTGAAGATGGTATAAATAAGGGATGAGATATCAATGAGAAGTATGAAAATAAATAGAGCAAGATAGACATGAAATAGATGTGAAATAGTGTGTATATGACATGAGTTTTGCATTTCAGTGCGAAATCTAATTGTTGAGTTTTCAGATGCAGTGGGCTAAAGGTGTACTCTATCATTCATGCATGTCTGCAAGTGGTTGAGTGAACCACGGTGGAAATCTCTATTGCATTTGTTTTCTCTCTGTAACATCTCTTTTATCTTCTTTGTATTTGTGTGGCAATGAGCCCTCCGTGTGGTTAACCCTTGTTGGACAGTGATTCCTAATCTGGATAGTGAGCCTACTCTAGAAGTGATCCTTTGTAATCAGTTTTGATATTCTTCATATTGTGAGCTGATCCTCATCGTGGTTTTCCTTTATTGGGTCTTCCACATAAATATGGTGTTACTATGTATGTGTTATGCTTTTTCAATTTCTACCTTTGTACTTAATGTTTAATCATTTTAGCAGACTAAAGGATTTGTGATTGATCTAATTTTTGGTAAAAGTTTGTAAAGGCTAAAATTTTTCACAACTGATTCATCCCCCCTCTCAATTGTCTTGTTCAACATACTTTAGATTGAAACCACACATTACTATTCAAATATGCATTCAATGTAGTTTCTTGAACCACTTTCCAACATTTGATTGGCTACCATCACCAATCTCTAATATGATGACTAGCATTATACCACAGTACCCACATTCCAAATCTTTGGACACCAATTTAATTTCTAGATAATCACTTCTAACATGAAAACAAATCTTAGAAATGGGTGATCTCTTTCAATTCAAATTCCCACCACTTATATGGTGTAATCCTCATTCTTATTTGTATTTCATTCGACAACCTTTACTTTTTAAATTAGCATCACCCTCTTGTTTCATTGCATGGAAGACTCTTCTCCATTATAGATACATTTAATTATTTTTTCCCCATATATTGTTCCCCAATATTTCAAATTAATTTGGCTTATTATGCACCATGTTGCAGCTTCAACCCTTGGAATGTGGTGTAGGTCTTCCCCTCACCCAGGTACACCTCTTTCACTTTCAAATATGCACTTTATTATTCCACTTTCAGAGTCATTCCTCTTCACATTCCTTTCATAATTTCTTCAAATCCCTTTTGTTTTTCATCTTCTATGCTCGTAAAAGTCCATGCTTTCATAAAATATTGAATAATAATCTGCATGATTTGTACAAATCAAATTTCCATTTAATTACACAAAGTGTACATATTCAAGCTCATGAAATTATGAATGATGAGCACTCAAAATATATGGAATTTGTCAATCTATGATAAAATTTTAGTCAACTCTTCTACAATTGACCATTGAAACCAAATTTATCTACCCACAAGGAAAGAAAAGCAAAAGCAAAACAACAAAACCAAATTTATGTTTTTTTGTTGATGTTGATCACCTATGGACCTAGATGCTCCCACATCAAGGCTTGATAAAGTCAAGAATGGCTTTCATTTCATCCAAATTGGAGATAATTTGATAAATTTGCAAACAGGGGTTTGAAACTCATATCTGACAAACAAGTTTTTATAGAAGCATTTTTCAGCCAAAAGGGACCTTACCATTATGTTGAAGAGACCAAGGAGATGAATTTTGACTTAAAATTTACTCATGTTTGGTGTTAGTTTCCGCCAAGGAAAAAAAAATCCAAGACGCAAATATGGCCCCCCTCACTACATGTCGTATGATTTTTTCATTAAAAATCATGAACAAAAAATTTAAATTCGACATTTAAAAATAAAAATAAAAAATAAAAAATAATGCTCAAAGTGCTTGGAAAAAGCACCTAAGCACTAAGGCCTAGGGGGTTTAACCCCCATGACCATAAGACACCCATAGATCATCCTTATCTACTAGCACTGACCATCAGGAGAGTCTTCTAAACCGCCACCAAGCAATTAATAAGTTGTAGTTCTAAATTGTAACTACCAACATTTAAAATTAATAGTGTGACCTTATCATTGCTCAAGTGTCACCTAGGCACCACTTCAGTCAATGATGCCACCTAGTGGCAACCAGGGGACCACCAAGGCCTTCCAATAGGCCAAATTTGGCTTTTTAAAAACCTACATAACTTTTTGCCACGATTTCCATTTTTTGAAAATGAGATATCACTAAAAAGTTAGAGATGACCACTCTCCATACATGCATGTATTGAAAATATTTTTTTCCATCTTTTTCCTTTAGGTTGAAGAGGTTTGTTGCTAATTTCTTCAATAGGCCATAAATTTTATCTTGGTGCTCAAATTTTTTGAAATAAATTTTGTCCTGATGCTTCATAAATAGCTTTGTGGGATGATTTGTTGATAGGTATTTCAAGCTTGTTTATAGAGTCTCACATTTCAAATTTTGAGGACACATTTGAGGGGTTATCTCTTCTCTTTGATGACATTCATTGCAAAACTATTTTCAAACTATCATTATCTTTCGATGGTGTTCTACATTATTCTCTGGGAGATTCAAAATTTTCATCTTCAGTAATGTGGCCTAGAACAGCTAATTTAATTGTGGCAAATTTCAACATCGACATGGGGACACTTGAACCAAATTGAGAGACTTCATATAGTTTTTAATTTTTTCCTACATATTCCTTTCGGGACTTGGGAAATACCTTGCATAAACCATTGGTTTTGTTTCTTCCTAAGGGGAGGAACATTTTTTGATGATCGTGGACAATCTTCTACATTTAGGTTTGAGCATATACCATTGGATCTCTTTGGTGTGGACTACTTAGTCCTTTTCTTCTCTCTCTCTATTCTATGGGGTTGTTATTTCTCTATTTGTGGGGGGCACCACTTCTTCTTCTTTGGGGGATAATTTGATATGTATATGGGTTCCTAACTTTGCCTCATTTTTGGAGACCCATAATCTTTAATATTATCCTCAACTACCCTTAAGGGGGGTGTTAGTATAGGAATTTATTTCTTAGTGGGTTAGTTATTTTCCCTTAATCTTAGGTTTTTCCTACACTTTTATTAAGATTCATTAGGATAATAAAGTGAGTTTATTATTGAATGACTAAGAGATAAGTGGTGTGGTGTCCCCTTCCTTAAAGGGTTGAAAATTTTCCACTTTTGATGGCATCCTCCACTTTTTGTGGTTGATTCCTATTGGTTGGAATTTCTGGACACCTACATCATCTCCTTAGTTATATATAAACTCATTGCCTATATTTTATTTTCATACATTCATCTTGGAAGCTCTTAATGCAATTCTATCATATCAAAATTGCATAATCTCTAAGAGTTCTAGTTTGAATTCTTTATATTTTTTCATTTTATGTAAATTTGATTTTCTCTTTAAAAACTCCTTGGGTTATTCAATCTATTTTATATTTATAATGACCCCTAAAAATTCAATGCATAAAAAGAAAATAATGCATGATGGGTCTCAGAAAGCAAGACCTAATGAGGTACCCATGTATAAATAATCTAATCTCTCACAACAGAAGAAAAGGACAAAACCTCATGGGAAAAATTCAAACCTCTAAAATAGTGTCTCAAAAGGAATAGGAATCATGAAAAAAATCGTTGAAGCATGAAGAAGTAAAAATTTGTTGAATGATGATTGTTATAGTGTTGAAATGAAGAACATCCTCTAAAATAGATGTTGTTCTGTGTTAGGAAAGTGGTGTCTCAACCTTGCAATTACACGAGGTTACTATTTATATTATATATATAGATATATATGTATGTATGTATGTATGTATGTATACTACTAGGACTCAACATTTGAGAAATTTAACATTCTTAAATAGGTGGCAACCATAAATGCCTCATAATTATAAAAAAATATAAATTTGGAGTCATTATGTACTCAAGCATTTGATCCATTTTAGGAGACCACATACAATTGAGTAGGCCTAACATGGTGATTTGATATTTAAGACTCATAAAAAATTAGACCCATAACTTTTTGAATGCAAGCCTCATCACATTAAACTTATCACAATAATTACTTCAAGGAGGAAGCTTTCCTTTTTTAAGGGTAAATGCTTTTGACCTGGAGAGCTATGAACCAGTGAGGTCACAAATGGGGGACCTCATCCCCAATATAAACACTCAACAATAGCATCCCAATGGGGTTTGAACCTTGGTGGCAAGAACAACAACACTGCATTTAAACCATCACACTATGCCAATACCACAACTTCAAGGAGGAAGTTCATTATGCATGCAAGAGATCATTTATAGGATTAAATACCAAATAAATCCTAAGAATAGGAAAACAAAATTCATGTCATATTTTTGTTGGATTCTTCAACTAGGAAGGTTTGATTTGATCTTCTTGTATTTCTTAGATAGCTCTTCAAAATTGAGTAGCAAGTTTCCTCAAAAACGTCCAAGTCAACATCTATTAAAGATAATCAAGTGCACATAGAAGAATATTCAAACGCTTTGTAAATATTACTAAAGCAATCCATAAGCATACATAAAAATTATCGATTTTGGCATATCCCTTTAATTAAAGATAATATTTTTTCATCTCTTTCAATATTGTCAAATTATAGTCTAAATAGATTTTATGAGTCGATCTTTACAAGGGTACACAGTGGCATTTTTATAGAATTATGATCTAAGTGGGACATTCAAGTTAAATCACACCAATAGTCATGGTTATCACAAATTAAGTTTAGCTTGAATATATCCATTTTTGCGTTATCAAATATTATAGAGGCAAGAAAACAAGCTACACATTAACTTCTCATTCGAATGGGCCATCAATTCTATTGATCTTAAGTTATGTGATAACATTGAAAAATGATACAATCACAGTAGATAAGAAGAATAGTGAAATTAAACTTTGTCACATATATTAAATAATAGTAAATATCAACACTAGAAGGCCATATAGTAAGATTTAACCAAATGTGAGTGCCCCGATCAATTACTATATGTAAAAAATTTTGAGTCTGAAAATTTATTGAGATATGAAAGACTTCTACCTAGAAATACAAGACAGGGATAAGTTAGATTGAATACATTTGATCGTGAGCAAATAGGAGACAGATAGCTAGCAAAGAGGGATTCATGTGAAAAAAATTACTTATATGATTAAACAAAAAAGCATGGGATGCAAAACAAAAGAACAAAGACATGAAAATAAAATGAGATTGAAGCTCAATGACTTAATCATAACAATTCAATAAATAATTCTATCATGAAAAGTTGAAGACATGAATAAGAAAACAAAATCACATAGAAACTTTATTAAAAAAATTGTCTCGAATTGGTAAGCAATAGAGTTCAAGATTTGAATCAAAGGAACTAGAATTGAAAAAAGGGGTTCCCCCTGTTCTTGAAGAACTGGACCACACTGCACAAGTTGGCGATGGGTCTTCAACATTAAACCACGTTTTTCTCAATTTATATTTTTTAAGACACTGTAATGATTTTTGATATATTAAAAATATTAAAAGCAGGTTACAACAATATTTCGCACTCTCTTTAAACATTAAATATTAAAAGGGTTTCACTCACATTCTACAACTAGTAAACTATTTACTGTTAACCGATAAAAATAAATAAAAAACAGTTTACAACAGTATTTTGCATTCTCTTTAAACATTAAAGGGGTTTCACCCACGTTTTACAACTGGTAAATAGTTTACTGTTAACTGTTATAAGTATTTGATTTTTGATAATGGTCGACGTTTCATTGTTGTTCCACATTTCTGTGTTCACAACTTTTCTATAAATTCTATAAATTGACAAAGTTTGTAAGAGATGAGACAAATATGGCTTCCTCAGAGTCTTCCATGGAAGCACATCTCTAGCTCTATGAAATAACTCTTTTAGCTACCAATCCCATGGCCCTTCGAGCTATTGTTTTGGTTAACATTCCTGACATTATTGGCATCCATGGTAGTGAGAATCCCCTCTGTATGGAAGAAATTGCTTCACATATTTCTACCTCACCAACAAACCTACCCATACTGACTACCTGTTTAGAATCATGAGGCTTCTTGCTTCCATTGGTGTCTTCACCGAAGAGACCACAGTAGATAATGGTGGCAAACCCCAATTCAAATATGGCCTGACCAGCCTCTCTAAGTTGCTGGTGAAAAATGGTGCCCAACAATCCTATGCACCGATTGTGTTGGCCATTAATATAAAGTGTATAATAGATGGCTATCAGCATCTTCATGACTCTGTCATAGAAGGTTGCCATGCATTCACCAAAGCCAATGGCATGAGCTTATTTGAGTTCAACAACAATAATCCTGAAACAAATTGTCATGACCTCTATTTTTATGGTTCGTATTTTACAATGTTTGATTATATTAATTAGCAATGAAATAAAAGCGCAATGAAACAAAAAGGAATTAATTATAATTTAATTATAGATTTTATTTATTCCAAATAAATGATAATGTTTGGTTATTTAGAATGACTACATTATTCCCAATTGAATGAAAATTATTTATTATTTATTTAGAGAAAATATTTAATTTGCAAGTAAATAATATTTTTATATTACTTATTAAGGGTAAATATTATTGTTAGAATTTAAAGATGACATTTCTTCACTATTTATTGTGGATAATTAGGTAGTTGCAATTAAAATAGAATTCTTTATTATTATTTATCAAAGATAAATATCATGCATGAAAATATATTTTATTTTCATTTTAAAGATTAGGGTAAGGGAATGGAAGTGAAACCTTTAAAAAAGAAAATTAATAACGAGAAAACACAATTGCTTGATATTCTTCTTGAATTGCTCTAAAAAATAACTGAAAAATGTTTGCCAAATCGAAGTTTTAGATTTTAGAAGATTAATATATATATATATATAGTAGAAATAAGAAGAGAAATATAGGGGAAAAGGAAAGAAGGAGAAGAAGATTCTTCAGAAAGAAAATTCCAAGGAAAGAAAGAATGGGAGAAGTAGAAGAAGAGAAGAAGAGAATTTTCAACTTGAGACAATTTTTTTCTAGGTTTTTAAATCTCTTCTATTGATTTTAATTTCCAAAGTGTGAGAAAGATTGTCTGTATTGTTAAAAGTTTTAGTTCTTTTTGAAAAATGTTGTGCATAATCACTATATTGAGTGCTTGTTGTATGGAATTCATTGGCATAGTTGTACAATTTGTGAATTCCTTCCTTTTCTTATATATATATATATATATATGATTTTGCAAACACTTGTTAGCCGATAGGCTATTATAGGTGAGAAATCGACCAGGAAAGTCTCATGTCTGATATTCTAGTTGGATTCTCACCTGAGACAGGCCGACGACATTTTTTTCCTGCAGAAGGTCATTAAAGTTTCATTGTGCTCGCCGTCAGCAAATTTTCGTATCCACTGTCCTCGCCGTCAGCAAATTCTCGTATTTCACTGAGGCATGGCCATTCATCCTTTTTTGGCGTCACCGAGTATGGGTGGGATCCGTTTGCGCCGTTCTACACCACTCCCCTGGTCTGCGTGTGTTGCCTGGCATTTACAAAGTCACCAAATACTTGTTAGATAATAAATGCAGGCTACTTTAACATGGCTTCAAACTTTACAGTTTGTGTGCAGCAAACAAGCAGATTTGTTTCGTTGTTGTGGCTTGCGAGCATCTAGAGAGTGCCATTTTTTGTGTTGCTTCTGACTAGACGGCTCATTTTATAGGAGATTCGAGTGTTAAAGAAGGTTGTGAGTATTGGCTCTTGCATTGCTGGGCGTCCTCTTCAAATTTAGGCTGAGATATCTACAACTTCCTAGTCATTTTGTGCTGCTAGCATATTGCAACTGAGATTTCAGAGTGTTACTCAGGTTACTAACTCCAGGTTCCTTTCTTGCACTTATGAGTTAGTTTGTGCAGTCCTACTCGTCATTTTTCAGTTGAATGTGTAGATGAATCTTCTGTGTATTGAAAGTTATTAATCATGGTGCTACTGTTACTGTTACTGTTACTTTTACAGCTTGTATTCACTCTCACGATTTAAATGGATTATCTCACTCTACTTAAGATAGCCATTGTAACTCGCCTTTCCTTTTCAAGCCAACTATACAGCATCGTTGAAATTTACAGCCCATTGTTACTTTTACGTATCTTAGAGACTAGACCCATTTAACGTTTCTTCCTTAACAAGAAGCCCGATGATTTGTATTACTTATTGATTTAAAGTGCATTTGAATTTGTGGGGTAGTTTTTGGTATCTGGTTTAAATCAGAGCTGAATTTGGGATGGAATTACCTTCATAACAGGCTAATAAAATTTTTAATCAGTTGTATCATCTTGCTATTTAGCTTAGTTACAATGCTTGTAATCATACCTGTTATGCTCAGAAATCGATGTTTCAGTTGTTGGTAGAGTATCAATAATGCTGTTATGTATGAAATGCATAGTGTGTTGTGTTGTATGGCGCTTCCAGAATTGGTCGATTCATGAGCTTGAGATGTGACTTTCGTCGTCCTTCTCACTGTTGCTTGTTAATTGCCATCTAAAAGTAAATTAACAAATCTACAACCTAGAGCCAAAGTCCTTAGGGCTGTTAGAAATGGAGTTAACCATTATTTCTGTGCAGCCTTAATTTCATCAGCTATTCTCGAGCCGAATTCTGCTGTCCAGGATGCCTACGATGATATCTTGGCCAAACCGAGAGATAGGCACAATCCCATGGTCAGCGTTGAGTCCCAAAAAATTTAGGGGAATGCGTGGTATCCAATGTCCCCTCTGCAATCGGGGAAGGAATATAAATGCCCAGCCATGTCCTCCAGTGTTAGAACTTCAGTATCTGTCATCATCGCGCTAAAGCCATTAATGGCAGTGTCATAAACGTAGAGGAACAAATCGTCCTCTGTGTCTACTCCTTTCACTGTTTGTAGGATTGATTGATACCAATCCACATGTGAATTGAATTCAATAGGCATGGAAGCTTTGTCCATGTGCACAATGTAAATGGACGCACGCTCTCCTGCACTCAAATCACAACAATCACAACCAGATCCAGCCCCAGCTATGAACATGATAATCAGAAAACAAAAAGTCCTAATTTCCATCTTTACTCTTATGGGTTACTCCAACTCAATATGCATTTCAATCATTGTAACTCAGTAGCATCTATAACATTTCCTAATTATTCAAACTCCACTTTTTAAGGAATGATTGGTTAAACAAGCTTTTTTCAAGGAATGATTGGTTAAAAAAGTTGTGCTATTGCAAATAAAGCAAATTAATATCTTTTTTAAGGAATGCTTTTTCATTTTTTTACTAGATTTGAAGGACAATTTAATTTCCAAATGTTATTAGTTCTCTATAAAAAAAATTAAAAGAGTATATGTCTACTTTCAGTTGTGAGTTCCTTTTATTTGTATCTATTATGAATCTAGATATTGATAAAATATTGTTTGTAGTTCAATTATTATTTTTAAAATATGTATTTAAATATAGGAGACCAATAATTTGAAACATCATCCCAAGACAAGTTTTAAATATTTTCAAAAATCAAAATCAAAGAGATTAAGAGGTTTGATGAAACAAAAAACCAAAAATCAACGAAACACAAAAAATCAGAACAAAGAGATTTGATGAACCAAAAAAATCAAAACACAGAGATTTGATGAAACAAAAAAATCAAATCAAAGAGATTTGTTGAAATAAAAAAATAAAAATCAAAGAGATTTTCTCAAAAAAGAAATCAAAGATAAATCACAACAAAAAATAAAATATTTATTATAAATAACTTAAAAAATAAATCAAAAAAGATTTGATCAAAAGGAAAAATCAAACATAAATCACAAAGATATAAATATATATTTACCATAGAAAACCTAGAAATCAAGTAAATAAATAAGAATTACAAAGACAAATCAAAAAGATGAAATAAAAAACCTTATCATAAATAAATTAAAGATCGAATAAATAAATCAAAATAAAAGATAATTCAAATATTTGAATAAACTAAAAGATGAAATAAATAAATAAATAAAAAGATTTTATCGCAAAGATTTGATTAACATATCAAATAAACTAATCAAATATTTAAACAAATTAAAAGACCAAATGTAAAAGATAATTCAAATATTTGAATAAAGTAAAGATGAATTAAATAAAAAGATAAACATATTTGATCAGAAAGATAAATCAATCAAAAAGGAAAATTAGAGATTTGATCTCAAAGCTTTGATTAAAATATCAAATAAACTAATCAAAGATAAATAAAAATATGACCCCATTTCCTTCAGTCATTTAAATAATGACAACAATAAATAAAAGAAGGATATGTTCCCGCATCCCGTGAAGAAGGGAAGTATCTAAACTAAAAAGGATAAATTTTGTTTTTTGAAAGAAAGGGTAAAGAATTAGGTAGAATCGAATTTTCTTTAAAATAAAGGAAATTTCCCATTCTATAGTAAATAAATTTAAAAGATAGAAGTAAATACTGTTATTAATTGATTATAGTATTCATCATTGATGTAATTATATATATATATATATATATAAGGGATGAATAAGTAGTTAGTTAAATAAATAAATACATTGTATATAGGAAAGAGATATTTTATTTTGAGTTTAACATTGTTAATATTAAGGAAATATTATTATAAAGAGAAGTATTGAGATATTAACATTGTCATTGTAAAGAGAGGATTAATAATTGTTAGTTGTATTTTTCTTTCCCTTTTGTAAAATATGGATATTGCATATTCTCAACCCTCTTAACTATAATAGCTTTGTCGAATTTAAGCTAATTACCTTATCCAACTTTTTGGCCTCATTGCTCAGTTAGTTTGCACATACCCTATAAAGTAATGTTTTGTGAAATAGTTATTTTACATGATTTTTTTAAATATGGTTTAGTAGCCTCTAGCAAAACACTTTATATTAAATCATCACCATGTTGTTGGGTAGAAACCCAGCCTAGAATAATTATTTAATCTACCTAGCCCATTATGCAATGCCTTATATGCAAAGCCTAAATTATTCAATTAATAAATGTTATTTGGGGCTCACGCTAGATTTGAAAGATTTAATAATAAGTTGCACTCAAAAAGAACAAGTCAGTTACATCTAAGTATTTTGGATGTAAAGATTCTTAAGTTGCCAAACTTAGACATTTAAGTCGTTGGAAGGAATTTGATTTTTACCCTCCAAGAAACTCGTCTATAAGGAGTCACCCAACATGAACCCATTGCTAATTAAACCTTGAGTTGTACCTCATTCAAATGTACTATTACCAATATAGTGATAGGCTTAGGAGTTGTGTTGTATAATGGTGGGCCGCTGCGAAAGTGTTAGGTTGCTAATGTATGTTGTGAAAAAAATAAAAAATTGTCGGGTTTGTAAATGAATAGTTCTAGAGTAAAAAAATGGTCCCCTAAATCACATAGCTAGGAATAAGTTAATAAGCTAAATGGGAGTTTGGGATTGATAGCCAATTCCAAATTGAGTTTATTATAAATATCAATTAAGAGGACTTTGTGTTGATTGATAGGCTCCAACTAAAAAATCTTTCAAAAAACATTCAAATAACCTAAAATTGCCAACCTTTTTTTTATATAGATAGAAGTAATTTTAGTAAGCTAAATTGACATTAAACTCAGTTTAAACATTAGCATAAGTATAAGCTTAATGATTTAGCTATACTGTTTGGTGAGATAATTAATAATATTACCAATGATTAAATTGGCTATTTTAAAGAGTATATGGTGGCCATTTTCAAAGAGTTATATGTTTGGGATAATATTATTTATGTTTAGACTGAGGTAAATAAAAAAATACTATTACTGTATGTTGGAAATGTGAATACTCAAGGGGTTTTACCCCATGTATAAAAATAAAATAAAATAAAATGTGAAATCTTGGTATTAAGGAATATTTGACTTTTGAGTAAAATATTCGTACTATCGTAGAAAGAATTAATAATAATTATAGTGGTGAAATTTGTAATTAATACAAACAAAAAAAGGGTAGTATAGTAATGGGATACAATTAATGGTACACATTATATTTAGTAATATTATTTCATAAATAAAAAACATTGTTGTTAATTGGTGGTATACTAATAACATTACTATCAATAAATACTGTTATTGTTATTTGGTGGATTATGATCTAAGAAAAAAAATCAAAAAATCAAATACATAATTCAAAGATATATCTCTTTACCCTAACCCTAACTATATCTCTAGCATGTATATATATATATATATATAGAGAGAGAGCATCAAACTTAGGGTTAGGGTTAGCATTAGGATTAGGGTTACATTTAGGTTTGCTGTCAAGTTTAGGGTTAATAGATATAGTTAGGGTTGGGGTAATAATTGGGGTTACTAGCATCAAACTTAGGGTTAGGGTTAGCATTAGGATTAGGTTTACATTTAGGTTTGTTGTCAAGTTTAGGGTTAATATTTGGTGAACTTGATTATGCATATAAGGGAATGTGTATGTTTCTTTATTGTTGTATGCTATTTTTAAAAAAATGTAGTTTAACCTTAAATCCATTCCTTAGATAGAATATTTTTTCCCCTTTTTTTAAAAATGCTAATTTTTATTTGTTGATCTAACTACAAATATATGACTAAGTGAACTAATAAAATAACTCCCTTCGTCAATTCCAAGCATGCTCATAAAGAGCATCATTATTTCATTTTCTAAGCATTTCTCGATGAAGATCTTGTTTCTATTATGGTTTTCATGTTTGCACCCCATTTCCAAATGTCCTTTTACAAATCACACACATGCAACTTTTATTGCTATCAAATACTAAAAGATGTTCCTCTTACAAAACTCCCCAGGTGATGGAAAACTAAAATAGAAGTACATTGTAAGATGGTTTAACTTCTTTTCCACTTCTTTTAGAACCATCAAACATGTAAGATCATTTTAATCATTTTTGCATCACTTTTTCCCATATTAGTGCATTGCTTGGTTTAATGGTTATTATTTGATGGCTTCAGGTAAATAGTATTATGGGAAATAGTGTAGTTGGTTATAAATATATGTTTTATGGTCACTTGGTTTGTGCCTTACAAATGTTAAGCAAAGGGGCCTCCTCTAATATTCTCTATTGTGAAGATTGAATTCCTTGCCCTGGGTAGAGTACTTTCCCTTATTGTTTTCTCCCCAACAAAGTACCTTCGTAGGAGTACTTGTCGTATAGGTTGGCTCATGGTTTTTTGTCAAATATTTACTTGATGGATTACTAATTTCCAAAGTAGTATATTGTTATTCATGGTGTTTAGATATGTATGGAAAAATTAGGTAAATGAACGATGCTCATAAACTTTTCACATGTTCAATTATTGGGTAGCCAATTCTTCTCCCATAAATTACATCACTTTATATCCTCTAAGTTTTAACAAAAAAAAAAAATTATTGTGTATGAATTTATAATAGTTATATATATGGATTTTGAATTTACTTTTAATCTATATTTATATTTGTTGAACTTGGTTATGCATATAAGGGAATTTGTATGTTTCTATATTGCTATATGCTATTTTTTTAAAAATGTTATTTAACTTTTAATCTATTCCTTAGAATAATTTTATTTCTGTTTAAAAATGCTAATTCTTATTTGTTCATCTAATTACAAATATATGACTTGATTGAACTAATAAAATATCTCCCTTCATTGATTCCAAGCATGCTCATAAAGAGAATCATTATTTCATTTTCAAAGCATTTCTCGATGAAGATTTTGTTTCTACTATGATTTTCATGTTCCCACCCCATTTCCAAATGTCCTTTTACAAATCACACACATGCAACTTTTATTGTTATCAACTAATTAAAGATGTTCCTCTTACGAAACTCCCCAGGTGATGGCAAACTTTCACCCACCAGCAAACATTATCACGATATCTAGCAGCTCGTCTGAGGGAGACATTACAGGATCAAAAGCTAATGCTGGTCCTCCCTCACCTTCAGACTCTTCTTCTGTTATTTCGCCTGGCGTGTACCAAAGCAACGTTGCAGTCCTCACAGAGAACATTATGAGAGGTTGTGAAGACACTATTGAAGATGCTAAGAAGACATGCGAAGAACCCTTCCAAGTGGAAAACCATGACATCGAGATGGTGCAACAGGCAGTCCAAAAATTCCATACAACTTATTTTGTTCTTGATGTGTACTGCGACTTCCTTCGAGCAATGAAGTATGATGCATTATATGGAATGGGAAATGGTACTAAAATTAAGGAAGACTTTCTAAAACTCCTAGCAGACATAAAGTAGATTGTAAATAGCTTGCTTAAGATAGCTATTTTTTTTTTGTGGTGTTGGGGATAATGGTTTTTTTTTTACACAACACGACAACATCGACTTATGATTTTTTGTAAAGATGGGTAGCATGGATTTCCTCTCGATATATAATGTATACAATGGCTGCTAATCATCTGACCCCTTCTATTTTCCTAGCACAACAAAGTAGTTAAACCTTATATCTGGTGTTGGAAAATCTACTATGCAGTGGAAAGAATGTACAACTCCTTCCCCCCCCACTCTACTACTTTTTCCTTTGGTCCTTTCCATTGTACATATGCATCTACCAATATAGCAATTGACTCGATGTTTCTACGCGTTAATTTTTTGTCTTCTTGGCTTCATGTACCTTCAATCTATTCTAATTGAACTATACAGATGCATCTTTGAGCTATTGCAATCAAAACTATACATATTCCATGTATGCAACTGACTAAAAATTAGTATAGCTAATGGTAAATTGCATAGAGAGTGTCTATTTTCCCTTTCCTTGCTCCACATAATGAGGTAGATGTTTATAAAAAAAATGTGCATAACTGACTTTCCCCTAGCTGTGTTGCTACTTGCACCCGTTTCAATTTAGTTCCTTGAATCTTTTTTTGACTGCTCGACTTTATCTACCAATAAGTTGATGTAGTTTGCTGGAAGGGTTGTTCTATTGACTTCTTCACACAATCGGCTTACAACCAATACATTTCTGTAGGATCCTCTCCTTGCCTTGCACCATGGCAAGCTTATTGGCTCTAGATGCAATTAGATTGATGCCTGGAGGAAATGTCGCTTTGGAACCTCATGTCCAAGTCATAGCTATCTCAAGTTTTGGCTTCAAATATACACACATCAATCGATATAGGTTGGAAATCTCTGATGGTGTGCACAAGCACAAAGCATCCTTACCAACTAAGTACAACTCCTTCATAGAATCCAATGTGCTTGCACCTAGCTCCATCGTGCAGTTGAAAAGATACAGTTGTCCTCAAACAGGTAGCACACAGCATGTTTATGAACTAATTTCTATATCGCACAAGAATAAGTGAGACCTACTCTCCTCTTAGATTTTGTTACTTATACTTTGTCTTGCTTTAAATATTAAGGTGGATTGTTATTGTCAACCTTGAAATTGTGCACACAACACATGCTATTGTTGGGGAGCCAGTTTCCCTATGCACAGAAGACCTTCAACAGCTTGGGTGCTCAACAGGAGAATCCTCTGGCTTGGCCACATCTTCAAAAAACCCTTGCCTTCCTGAAAGACTGCCTCCTCGACGTCTCCTATTTGGTGTCAACCAGACCCTGCCGAAGGAGGCACCATTGACAATAACGCCTATCAAAAACTTGAATCCATTTCAGCCAAGGTGGACTATTAAAGGTCATGTAACTATGAAATCTGAAATACGTAGCTACACCACATAGAAAGGAAGTGGCCATATCTTCACCTTTGATATCATAGATTGTGAAGGAACAGAGACATGTGTGACATGCTTCAATGAAGCAGCTCACACCCATTGTGATAAAATTATCGCAGGAGCTACATACACATTGTCTGGAGGCACGGTTCAACCTGCTAATAGAGTCTATAACAAGCTTAATAGTGGGTTGGAAATTTCTCTTAACCCTGACTCAAGGGTTTCCCTCTGTGAAGGTGATGATTACATCCCTAAAGAGCAATTCTCTTTCACACCCCTCAATGCATTGATGAGCAAAAGCAACGGTTCGAATGTTGATGCAATTGGAATTGTCACTTGTGTACATCCATGCACCACCATCAGGAGAAGAGATGGGACAGAGGTCACACGACGGACTTTAACAATTATTGACATGTCCAACACAAATATAATTGTTACTTTATGGGGCTCGTCCGCCAAAAAGGAGGGTGCACAGCTGCAATAGAAATACCTCATGCGTGAATCTCCAGTTCTCACAATTAGGGATGGTCATGTGTCTGAATTCAATGGAAAGGTGATCAGCACCTCATCCACTACAAGACTATCGATAGACCTTCAAATAGAAGAGTCAGAATGGATTAAAACATGGTTCAAAGAAAAAGATAGTACAATTCAGGCTTTGTCTACTAGCTCCTTTCACATGCCCCCACCTACTAGAAGGCTTACGATCAATTGCCATTCGTGAAGAGGCTCGAAATACAACACACCCTCTACAGTGCATGTTGGTGGCAACAACACAATTCATAAAAACTGACTCATTCTGTTATCCAGCATGCCCTTCCCACTCAAGTAACAAGCCTTGTAAGAAAAGACTATCACAGACAAATGATGGAAAGTGGTTTTGTGGAAAATGTAATACAATAATTGACACCTGTGACTATAGATATATACTTCAAGTCAAGTTGCAGGACCACACAAATATAATATGGGCAATCGCATTCGACGAAGGGGTGACACAACTCATGGGCATGCCTACAGACAAACTCTACAATCTACAATTTGAACAAGCTGCTGATAGAAACATGGAGGAGGTGATTAAGAGTGTCTTGAACAAACATTATGTATTCACACTGCATTGTAACCTTGAAATGTACAATGCAGAGGAACGCTTAAAAGCAACCATTGCCAGTGTCGAACAACTAGATTACATTGAAGAGAATAGCTTTTTGCTTAAAAATATCCAAGAAATGTGCAATGTAAAGGCTTCTCCCCCCATTGAACCCGATGTTGTACCAGAGCTAGTTGTGCAACTCTAAGGATCGTTGTAGTCATACTACATAGCCTAATATAGTTGCCACACTCTCTTTACAGGTGTAGTATGACTATGGATGGTATGCTTCGCAAAAAAAAACTAATGTTGTAAAGAACTATGTCAATTTATTTTTTATCAGAAAAACTACCATGTTAATGCCTTTAAATGGATACAAATATGTAAAATATTGTTTTCCTTTATTTAAAAAAAAAATGCCCATGTTCATTTACAAGCTTACAGATGCACCTTTGTCTACTACCTCCAAATTTTGTTCGTTCTCGTATTGCAACATGCATTCGTGAACCAATGAGGAGTATCTTTACATTTTCATCTACATTTTGGCTATGCAAGCATTTTGGTTTCATCTTTTTTTTCTATGCTCGTATTCCTGATCTACCCTGCTATGTCCAGACCCGCATATGGTAGACTCCTCAATAGGGAACAATGCAAGTGACCCATATAATAAGGAGGTAAGAAGACAAAAAAACTGAGAAAGAAATCAGGCCTACTATGCTCGCCATAGAGAAGAGATAGCTACTTGAAGGTGACAAAAAAGATTGCATGAGACTCAGAATAGCCCCCAACAAACAAAAGCCCGAAGAATGCAAGACTGTGAGAGAAGTCGAGCTTACTATAAGCGTCATAGAGAGGAAATAAATGCAGAAAAGCACAATAGCTCTTTACAGAAACAAACATGCCTACATCAACATGGAACAATATGCAACGACAATGATAACTTCATGATGGAAATGAAAAAATTTCGTCAGAGAATAGATGCACTGTCCAACCGAAAAACATGCATTGTATGCAAGGAATGTTACCCAGGCATGCTTGTCCACTCATCAGGTTCTAATGAAACTTGTAAAAGATGTTTCACTAAGAGAGGCATCCATCGGTTCTCTGCACTCAACAACATGGACCCAGGAGAGCAACCATTTGTTTTGAAAATACTCACCCAAGTGGAGGAAATTCTCATTGCCAGAGTTAGCCCAGTACTACAAGTCACCCACACTCTTGGAGGCCAGTATAGATATAGTGGCCACACGATCAACTTCCCACAAGATATCACTAACATTTCAAAAGTTCTTCCACGAAGAATACAAGAGTTAGATGTTCTCATAGTTCAAAGATTACATGTAGAAGGTCATTATTATGATTGTTATGTCAGTAGAAGTCATATCAGAGATGCGTTGCAATACAAAGTCAAATATGACCCGTACTATCATGATGTTGCAATTAATTTTGAGCACTTAGAGCAATTTCCTGAAGCAAGAACAAACATAATGAATATGCTACACACCGTTGAAACCAATGAAGACATGGTGGTTCAAAATAATGAAATTGACTCTGATGGGGATGATATTGAACGTAGCACAGTACACACATCGTCATTTATGGCTAGACTTCCAAATAGATGCCGTGAGTGAGAAATTATTAAGAAAACATTAGACCTTGACGACAACACTAACAACATTATAGACTGGCCTGCAATAAACTCGTCGCCAATAAATGAATACAATACTAAGGGGTTGCTTGATATGGCATTTCCAACACTCTTTCCAACTGGAGTTGCACTACAAATGCAACCATGAATTAGGGAAGTACAGATGCATGAGTATGCACTCCACTTAATGAGATTTCATGACCATAGATTTGGAAGGCATCCAAGGTTCTGATATTTCATGCTTAATCTTATGATGCGCCATCGTAGCCAGGGGCTTGCTATAGTTTTCATTAAAAAAATGCAGAAGAAGACATGCCAACCACTATTGAGGACCTCCGAGCACACTTGAAAAACTTACCTGACACACAATTAGCTCAAGAGCTCATGCACTTTGGCTCTTCAATGTGGGGTACAAGACCATATTGGAACAAGTTTCATGCTGAGCTAACAAATATGATCAACCAAATAGGGTCTCCCACTCTATTCTTCACATTAAGTGCAGCTGACACAAAGTGGCCAGACCTGCAATGTTTGATCTCAGATGGTGTACCGGTAGGAATGTAAACAAATAAACAGCGTTTAGAAAATGTAGTCAACAACCCCCACACCACATCATTATTCTTGCATCAACGATTCACAATGTTTCGTGAAGAGGTTATTGAGAAACTCCTCAATGCAAAGGATTACTGGTACAGGTATGAGTGGCAGCACCGTGGCACTGCACATGTACATGGTTTCCTTTGGCTCCATGATGCACCAAACATGGATATACTTGATTGGGATGATAGTGTTGTTGTTGAACAGGCAAGGAAATTCTTTGACAAGTATGTCAGTGCTTGGAACCCCCGTTCTGCATCAGCAAGAGACAACTTGATTTTTTGATCTTTCCAAGATGATCCTTGCCTACTTGACACAATAGGTATATTTGCTACAAACCCCTCTCATGACTACGAAGAGATCATCAATCATGTCCAGAGGCACACAAAATGTAGAGAGGGGACATGCTTGCAAAAGAAAGGGAAAAAACTAGAGTGTTGATACAAAGCTCCATGGAAAGAGAAACTTATATCTACACTATCATGTGACAATTGTGGGACAAAACAATATGAACCTGCACGGAATGATGATAGGCTAAACATACACAATCCAGAAATGATTTCAATATGGAGAGCCAACATAGATTGTCAGCCTGTCATTTCGTGAGCAATTGTTTTGAAATACATTGCCAAATATGCATCAAAAGCAGAGAGAGCATCTGAGACTTGTACTGATATGCTAGCACGAATATCTACAACCCAGAAAATAGATGTCCTGGCCCTTGCAGCATACTAAAAGTTCCTGGCAGAAATCGTGGCAGAGCATGATATTGGAGCACTAGAAACATGCCATATGCTTCAAAAACTTATGCTTATTGTTTGTAATCGGCCGTTTACGTCTTTGAATGTTGGCCAAAAAATGTCCCATCGAATAGCAAGAGGACCACATGAAAGCCATCTACAGCCTAGCTACCTTCATTCGTACATTAATCGACCTCTAGATTTGGAAACAACAACGCTACTTGAATCTGCATGGTCTTTCACATACTCTGCGAGTCACAAGGGATGCAAGTGGAAAGAAAGAAAGGTCAAAGCGATTGTCAATGTTTTCCCAAAGTTCTACACCATCCCAAACGAGGAGCCAGACCAGTTTGAAACATTTTGTTGGAGTGAGCTTCTACTGTACAAGCACTTCCGAAGCTTCGAAATTGACATAGGGATAACTAAGGATACAATACTTGCAAATTGGAAGCAAATGAATGCATCCAAATATGATGTATGGCATGTCCCCCGCACTGCCCCCTCAGACGAAAACACCAGCGATGCAGAATCAGATAGCGAAATTGAGGTGGACATAAGGGGCATACTTGAAATGAATGAATGGGAATTATTTTCGCAAATGGGCCCCTCAAACAATATCAACGTACATGAGCTTGACCTACTTGGCAGGTGTGAGTTTGATAGCAGCTATAAATGGGAACAACATGCAGTGCCCCAGGTACTTCACGAAATCGCCACACAATTCATAAACATGAAAAAAACATGTAGCCATGAAAGGCATGCTCCAAGTAAGTATGTTGTCCCAGACTATACATTATCTTCCAAACAAAAACTAGCACTCACACATATTATCAACCATAGCAAGCATCACTCAAATAAACCATTGCACATGATTATTCAAGGGATAGCAGGTACAGGGAAATCATACTTGATTGCTCGAATAAGAAAAGCACTTTATAGTTACAATATGCACCAGCAAAGCCAACTACTCACATTGGCTCCTACAGGGGTTGCTGCATTTAATATACATGCATCAACTATACATTCAATGCTTTGAATCCCTGTCAAATAAATGCACCCATTGCAAGGACAATCATTAATAATATTTTAGGAAGAGATGAAACACATAAGATATATATTGATTGATGAGATGAGCTTCATAGGACCAAAGTTGCTATTGAAGATAGATGCAAGACTACGTGAGGCCTTCCCGCATCGACAACATCTTTATTTCGGTGGGGTGTCAATAATCCTGATTGGTGACCTTGCACAGCTCCCGCCTGTAATGGACAAGCCTATTTACACATCACACTCAAATGCAAAAACACTATGGGACCTGTTCACGACCGTTGTCACCTTAGACACAGTGTTTCATCAACAAGGTGAGACTCCAAAACAATGGCAATTCCGTCAACTATTGCAAAACATATGCAATGCAAAAGCATCACAAGAGGATTGGGAACTTTTACAAACACGCACAGACAAGCATCTCACCTCTACCGAAAAAGAAATGTTTGACAATTCAATGCACTTATTTGCTACCAATGATTTAGTTCGACTTCACAATAGAAGAATGTTAAAATTGTTAAACCGTCCAATTGCAATAAGTGCTGCAACTACCAGCAGGACTGAAGCAGATAATGCAACTACTAATGAATAGCTTGAAAAGCATGTATTGCTTTATAGAGGGCAATGCATCATGCTGACAACCAACATATGGACACATGCAGGCCTTGTAAATGGAGCTCTAGGTGAAGTTGTTGAGATAGTTTACAGCCTTGGTTCCAGACCACCAGATGTTCCACTTTATGTAGTGGCAAGGATCGATCATTATAGTGCGCCAGCATGGAATGAAAAGGACCCCAAAATTTTACCAATAGTACCTGTATCATTGGGTAGCCGTAGACAAATTCCACTCACAATGGCATGGGATATTACCATACACAAATCCCAAGGCCTTACGCTTGCCAGAGCAACTGTCGACATTGGAAAAATAGAATGACAAGGACTAACATTTACAGCTATATCCAGAGTGAAATCGTTGAACAACCTTCGTATTCAGCCAATGTTCTCCTTTGAGAGATACTCAAAAATGCATAACCACCCATACACAATTATGAGAAAAGAAGAGGAAGCCTGATTACAACAACTATCTCTAAAAAGCCAAGGTACACAACTCTTTACCCTTTCTCCCTCACATCGCTCCTACTTATTCTTATACCAACAATTTCTCTCTTACAAAACTAAACATGCCGTCAACAATGTGCATGTCCTTTGAGTAGCTTTTTAATTTTATTGGCAAAAAAAAATAATTCCCCCTTATTAGTGTTATAATAAATTGCACATGGAGCAATCATTGTACATGTCAACAAAAAATATTCCCAGCTAACCATTCCATTCCTTTTGCTTTGTAGGTGTTGAAGCCAAATGGCATATATCGTAGCCCCTCACCCTCAAACACCACCAATTGTACTGTATATTTTTTCAACAACAAAAAAGTTCCACTGCAAAATTGCTCACCAACATTTTGACTTTTCATAGCATGCATTTTGTATATCATGAACTAAATTGTGTTGGCCATACACTACCATAGTATACCCTCCTATCGGCGTAACCCTTGCGCCTTGCTAAGGTGCAAGCACTAGTATTATATATAGTATGCCAGATATCTGTTGATTCTTTAAGCGAAATCTTATCTCAGATCATGATACTATTATATGTTCAAATATATGTATATACATACACCAAACTATGTAAATATATACATATATTTACATATATAACACTTATCTTTTAAATAAAATCAAATGGCAAAGCCTTATACTAGCATATTGTTTTCAATAAAATGAAAGGCAGATTTTAAAGGGATTGAGGTTTTATAACCGCAAATAATGTATGTATATATTAACTGCAAATATGTGTTTTATATAAATATATTTAGATGTTTATTCAAATGGATATGGGTATATATATATTGCTATTTACCAATTATGTTGACGCTGGAAAATTGAATCATAATTACTTATATATATAAATGTGTGTATATATATTTGTGTATGTATTTATATGGATTATGCTGAGAATTAAATGACTGCATTTTTTTTAAAGTAAATATTTCTTAACATGGCTAAAGCTGTATTTATTACTTCGTTGAAAGTGTGATTTCTTGAAGTGTGTATATATATATATTTGTGTATGTATTTATATGGATCATGCTGACAATTAAATGATTGCATTTTTTTTAAAGTAGATATATCTTTACATGGCTGAAGTTGTATTTATTACTTCGCTGAAAGTGTGATTTCTTGAAGTGTCTATAAGTATGTAAATATACACATTTAATTATATATATGTATATATCTTTCCCTTTAAAAAGAACAGATTGTATGTTACATCATCTGTAAATGTAAATTTATATTTATATATATATGTATAGAAAAGAATACAAATACTTGAAAACTCGGAAAGAACAAATGTAGAAAGCTGACTTGCAAGAATAAATATAATAAATATTTAGATATTTTTCTGTAATGGATTGTTTTACCTAAGAGTAATTGTGAAAATATATAAATATGCATACGTGAATATGGGTAGACTTTACTTCCTAATATATATATAATTCTGATTGGTGAATGTTTCCTTTAAAATTATATAATTCCATTGTTTTAGACTAAACCATTAATAGATGTGGAATATTGGCTACCTTGAAAGCAAGAACACACTCGGTTATAATTTTTTTTTTTATGCATTACATGAATTGGGTAAGTTTTGTTCCTTCAAAATGTTTACATCTCTAACTGAGTTTTTTTTTTGTATAAATTTCGTGCAAATCTGTTATTTTAGATTGAACCATTTAACTTGGAAATGACTTATTGATACCTTGGAAAACAAATAGGCAGTTAAACATTTGCATTTAATTACCTATATCCATAGAAATGTTAAAGGAAGGATTAAATTGAGTCAAAGTGAGTTATAGAAACCAGAGTAGAATTTATTTTTTGTGAGAATTTCTCTTATGAATATAGAATTTGTGACATTTTATAACATTAGATCTATATTTATATAGAATTAGATTTCAATTCACCCATGCATATTATGTATTGTGAGTCAATTGTGAATTTTACAAAAATATGGAAAAATGTTGAATCATACCTTACCATATTAAAGCTTAGGTTCAATGATGACATTCTTTTCATGTATTTTGGTTTATCTCACTTAGTTGATCTTGTGATTTACTACATAAGAACATATATTCATATATATTCATTAGCTTATATATGTATTCTCATACATACATGAGCTATACCTTCTAAATTCCTTATAGTATTATTCTTTATTGATAAAACCTCTATGAATCGTTGAGTTTAAAAGTAAACATTCTTGTTATAATTATATAGGCGTGTGTGCATTCTAGTAGACCTAGGATTACTTTCATGAAGCCTTATGTGATTGACATATAGCTTTCAGTGTACTTGTGTGATATTTGAGAGGTCGTTGGATGTAGAATTGTCTTATTTGTAAATACTTGGGAGCAATTCATGATAGTGTTGGCATTACCTTACTTCCATATGAAAGGATGATGCATTGGTGAAACTTGAAAATGTTACTTGTAGATTTATGTGACTTGGAAAAGAACTTCCATATGATCCTTGTGTTATAGAAATATGTAATGAATGGTCATATTAAGACAATATGATCATTTCTCGTGAGGCATCTTGTAACCATTGAAACTTTGTAGCCAGCAAGGCTCGACCAGTGAGGCATTTCATTAAGCCAAAGAGGCACTTTTATGAGTGGTTTTTCATCCCTACGAGGGTTTTCCACTCATAAAAATCTTTGTGTTATGGTTTCTTGTGGATGCACTTATGATCTTGATATTTCCTTAATTTGCATTATAGTATTTGAATTTACATGTATGGCTATGAGGATAACACTTGTGTAAAAATACATGACTAAATCTAATGAAGGTACAACCTTGTTTGACATATTTGATTCATTAATGCATGATATTCCATTTAATTTAGTGATGAAAGTAATTTAATCATTCCTCATACTCTACATCTTTTCATAATAATTTTACTCTATTAAATTATTTTGGCAATTAGGGGTTATAATTGGTAGTTGAAATTTTTTCGGTCCTTACATTTTGTTATCAAAGCACTCAAGTTCAACACTCAGGCCTTGAGTCTTTTGTGCTTAGGTTGCATTGAAGTATATAAAAATGTTGTATTGTATAGTGAACCCTAGTATGGGTGATTCTTTCATGGTTAGTTGGAACCGATTAGAAGTTTAGATTTAATTCAATCATTCATAAATTTGGAGGTGTGAGACCTCTTTGCCTTAGTCACGTTTTCATAAGAATTGCTAGTAAGAGTGATGATGACTATTTGAAATAAACCAAGATGGGTATTTTATAGTGTTATTTGAAGTGAGCCAAGTTGGATAGTAAATGGTGACAACCCATGAATGACGATGTGACAATAAAAATGGATTAATAAGAGAAGTATATTGTGAAGAGAGATCTCTCTGATGACGTAAATGATGAATGAGTTGGTAAGATACAAAGGAAGAAGAAAAGAAGAATTTTCTGACGAGAGGAAGAAGGAAGAACACCTATGTAGTAAATAAATTCAATGATAATGGTTAGATATTCGTTGAGCTTTCTTGAAGGTAAGAAACCTAAGAAGGATGTTTTAAAGGCGAGAATGTTTATATCAGTACCTGAGGGCAAGTTGATTGTTGAGCAACGTCTTATTCCTACAGGATTTAGATATAAATGGAATCCACATGATCTTTTGAAAATGCAAGCTTCTAATGTCTTGAGAATCTTCATTGGTAATTCATGATAGAAGTTGGTTTGATAAATAACTTGATCTGTCTATTAGACAAGGTAGAAGTGATTGAGGTGATGAATCTTATATGCTTGATTGTTTTTAGTGAAAGTACTTGTACGTAAGCACTATATGAGAATGATACTAGTGCAGTAATGCACTTCTCATGTTCCATGTGAATGACACATCTATATGTATGATTGTATGCATATATAGAAAATTGTTGCCTTAACTATACTTATATTTGTACTTGAATGAGAAATGTTCACTATACTAATGCGAGTGATGCATAATTCATATTATTGTTGTCTTTGTGCGAGTGATGCACTAGAGTAATTTTTTGATTCCCTTGTGATGATAAAGAACTTGAGTAATTATTACATTCCTTATTTGTGTGTGAGATATCCTTTTGATACTTATTGTATTTATTGGATCAAGTAATGATCACTATAACTATACTAATGTAATTTATGCATATTTCGCCTTTTGTGTGAGCAATGCACTTGTGCGAGAAATGCACTTACCATATTCATTGTATGAAAACTTGAATGGGTAATGCACATTGTATAAATACATGTTCCATATTTGTGCGAGTGAGGAACTACAGGTAAATTGTAAGGCCACAAGATCAATTCTCAATAATGTGTCTAGGGATCTTTCATGTTTGGATGTTTGACATTATATTGAATATGAGGATTTTAATTCTAAACCATGTGATAATGCTTATAATCTAAAATTATTCTTAGGTCATAAATAATTATAGGAAATATTAGAACTTCCAATGGCCATATTATCAATTGACTTAAGTGGATAAATTCGACTTTAGAAATACCTTCATAGAAATAAAAGTATCTGTGAATAGTATATGTTAGATAGAAGTTAAATATATGTTATGACGTATACCCTATATGGCTAAAGATCGCATATAAGGATGTTAAGAAAATAATCTTGCATAGTGGTTTAGGAAAAGATATTTGTATGAGTCAACATAAAGAGTTTAATATAAAAAGTAAAGATAATCTAGGTTGTAAATTGAAGAGGCCCTTGTGGGGGTTAAGGGAATCATTGTAAAGGTTGAATAAAATATTTGATCCATCTTCACTAGAATTGTATTCTAATAGAAGTAAGGTTGTTCACTATGTGTGCTATAAGCTGATTAGTAATCACATTTTGGGAATAAAATTCTTATTTTCCAATTGTATTTAGGACTCAAATCCCATAGTGTGTGCTTCACAATTTTAAATTACATATTATTTTGTCACTATAGCTATCATAAAGCTTGAAATTGTCTTGTTTTAGATATACTTGGTATATTGCTTTCTCTTGTACCATTCATTTAAATTTTATAAATCATTGAACTTTCTTCATATTAGAACATTTTTCTTTACACATAAAATACATTAAGTTATCCTTGAAAACATATTAGAGAACATTTTTATTCGCTAAAGGTGTGTTTCAGAGTCATTTATAAGAGTTATAACATAGCTCAAACATTCTAGTTTTATATTCATGACACCAAAACAAAAACATAGAAACATGATACTTGAAATCAAATTGAAGTCAATGTTTACAAAATTTTCAATCCTTCAAAGTTTATTGGAAATTGAATACTAGCATCTTATAATATACTCTTGATTAGGAACTTATATCCAAGACTAACATTATCATTCTATGCATATCAAACTTATTTTACACATTTATGGAAGTAAACGGTATATTTGAAATTAGCATTCATGCTATTTTCACATATAGAACATTAAATTGCTTTAAAGTCATATGCTTAAATTAGTCTCACTTATTGCTCTAGGTAATGTTAGTCCTTACACCATAATAATATAAAAATCATAAAAACAATGTGTCGCATCCTACTCAGTTAAGTCTAAAGTGCAGTAGTTGAGCAATGAATGTCATGGTTATGGGTTGCGTGAGGGTCTCTTATGAGGGCCTTTATTAGAATGGACTTGGGTTTGAAAACAAATAAATAGTTCCCTGCCATCGCATTAAAGAAGTGAGGTGTTGAGTATTTACGATAGATAAATGGATCAGCAATGCATGGTGTGACCGGGATGAGTGGCACGGTAAGCATGGCAGATATGCAATCAAGGATTCGAATTTAGTGACAGATACAACAACATCCAATTAAGTCTAGGTATTCGAGTAGTCTTTAATTCCCACACTGATATGAAGTAAAGCATTAGATTACCTTTGATTGCATCTAGCCAATTAATACATTTCAGGTTGAGTCTAGTGTTATTATAATTTCATATTAACTGCATCGTCAAGAAGCTAGCATTACGACTGGAAGCTACCACCACCCATTTTGGTTTCCAATGTCATCACCATGGTTGGGAGTTATGCTAATGTTGTGACTAAACTATGGGGGGGGATACTGGATGGTTCATAAAATGATCATATTCGACTCCAATCTGCAATATATGTTTAAATCAATTAGTTTGTGGAGGCGAGTGCAGACAGTGGGAACTTCATAGAAGGCTTGGTAGGGTTCGTCGTGGAGGAGAGCAGAGGGGCCTGTGAAGGAAATGGGTTGCTCGATCTTTTGGTAGTAGATCAGTATGTACGATAAGCCTTGTTTGTAGTTTAATAAGAGAAAAAAAAGAGGATGAATCTGTGCATCAAAACATATGTCTCAATAGCATATGCTCTTGGTAATCCTCTACGAAATATATTTATATATATATATGGAAGTTGGAACTCAATGAAATTATTGTAAACTAGTTTTAGTTTCATTCTAGTTTTTAAATAGACACTGGAGGGTCTCCAAATCTTTTGGTGAATACATATTTATAGTCTTTGTTCCTCAAAACCAGTGAAGGATATTAAGCACGTGATAGTAGTTTGACATTGGCTGGGGTCGATGATTCCTTTGTGTTTTCTCAAAATCTTTAGATCATCATTTCAGGCTTGAAGTAATATTTCTTTTGACATCTCTGGGCTGAATCATGACACCTTATCAATTTTCATTTCAAAGTAATTTTGATAGGAATGTTGGTATTTATAGTATTCCTTCGCTGTGAAAATATCATGTTAAATGGAGTTCGGTTAACAGTGAGAAGTGATGTATTCTTTAGAATAAAATGTATAGAGAACTGTACTAGGCAAGCTTTGGATACTACAAGTCATAGCCTAAATTATCTCAAAATTATGTTTCTTTTGGTGTTCGCTGGCAATATAAACTATAGATTCATTGCAGTAAGGTTTGAGTCCAAGTATACCGTCCAATACATCATGTTATAATTTTATCTTAAACAGCTGCTAAATTCAAAGTTAGAAAGGTTCTTAGTTTTGTATAAATTTAACTCATTGCATTCCTTAAACTATTCACATTCTTTGTCTATGCCCTGTCATACAAGTCTGCCAGATGTAGTTGCACTATTACTCAATCATTTCAGACCATGAGATATGTTCCTTAGAGGTCTATGTCAATATTTTTCATGCTTGGTCTATGCATACCCATTTTGTTTAAAAATATTTAAAAATAAAATAAAATCAGCAACATACTTTTAATAAAACTGGCAGCTGCAAATTCATGAAATATAACATTTTATTCTCCATTAGAATGTTGTGTATTTCCTTACCAACAGCAGAAATAAAATAAAATATTCCAGTCCTTTTACTTCTGCACCATAGTTTAATACAAGACACTAAGCCCAAGCAGTGAGAAATAACATTAAGTAAACTCTAACGTGCCTCCAAATTTGGGTGAAATAAATGGAGTAATGTGATTGTTCATTTTGCATCCTTGTTGGGCATGCTTAGAAATGAGAGATGATTTAACTGTTGATATTCTTAAGTTCCACCTTTATTAACTATTAGCCATTTTCATGTTTACTAAATATATTGCCTAAAGTCATGCAGCAATATTTTATTATTAATATATTAACGTGTATTTAATTTTGCCTCTCCATAATCTGCAAGGAGTAAAACCAAAGAAATTAAAATAAAATAAAATAAGTCAAAATAGAGCTAGTGCCTATATAGTGTTAATTAGGCTTTTCCCTTTTGATTATTTTATTATTACTTTTATGAAACGTGAGTGTTCTAAATGCTTGTTTTTATTTAAATAAAAATGTGACCAAGTCAACATATATCTCATGCATCCTTGAAAGAAAAAATAAATAAAGTTGAGTTCTTAGGTATTTCATTCTTGTAAAGAGCCTTTTTAATCCTAAGGAATCACTTAAGAATCTTTATTTAAATATTCTTTTTCATGAGAAGGGAAGTATATTAATTAATAAAAAAAAAGTACTAGTATTATTTTAAAGGAAGTTTAAAATAAGAGAAGTTTAGATATTAGTAAGCATAATTTTTTTAAAAATAGATTTTTAGAGTTTCTTTCTAAAAAGAAAGTAAATTATATCTTTGTAGTAATTTATATAATCATTTTTGTATATATTTATACATAAACATATATAGTAAAGTGAATAAATAAATATTTTATTAAATAATAATAAATATAAATAATGAATGTATTTTTGTATATTTGAGAAAGTAGGTATATTTTTGTAAAAATAATCACTTGTATTCTTGACTGCAATTGATATAACTTTGATATTATAATACCATGGCGTAATAAAATTGTTGGTAGTGTACCTTATCTAATAAGAATAAGATATTTATGTTATAATGATTCAAAACAAATATTGAGTTAATATTTAAGTATGACTTTCTTTAGTTGGAATTTATGAAACAGACGCTACTTGTTGAGTGACTTTCTAGGGTGATTAGTTATTAGAAGAATGGTAAAAGATTGTTTAAACTAAACCACCCTCTAGGAATCTTGAATGGTTATTTTCAATGATCCTATAGGAATAATTGTAGAATATTCTAATATTTACTATTATTGATCGATCTCATTCCAAACAATCTTATTATATTATTGTTCAATTAATTAATGGTGAAATTGATCATATGTTAGGATGAAACTGTCTCCAAAATGATTATTCAACATACAAAATGAGTGGTTTTTTTTCTTCCTATCATGTGATATCCTATAAAGAGTTACCTTTATTCTTTCTAGCATCTTGATGTACCTTATGTCTTTATGCAAGTGTGAGTTTTTATTTTATGCTCCATATTTTTTTTTAGTAATCCTTGAGAATAGTATACTTGGTAATTGAGTATTAAATGACATAGAAACATTAGAGTTGTTCAAGAGTTTTAATAGTTATCAAAACCTTAATTCATAACCTTTTTAGCTAATTTTCATGGTATTGTGTCTTCATGAATCTTGAGAATATCCATCATGTTATATGTAAGGTTTAGATGTTTTGTTATAGATGACAGTGATTTGATCCTCTACACAAATTAAGAGTAATGATAAAATATGATGTAAACCAAGTAGTAAATTGTTGATAGCATTATTATCTCTCCAACAAAAAAATTGTGTCCTCTTGTAGTATTATTCTCCATTGAAATCCCTAAGTGAGTTGGTGTGTCTTTTCACTATTGAGAATGCTTATGTTGGTTAAATCCCTCTTTGTCGAACTACGATTCCTCTGCGAATTATACACGTAGGCAAGGCCATCAAAGACGAGCCCCCGAGGAACTAGGTCTGGCCCTAGGCTTGTTTCCTTTTTATTACTCTGAGTTAATAATGATATAATGTATGTGCTTAGCTTATGACTTGATTGTGCCTTCAGTTTACGAATTTGTTGGTTTAATTATTTAAGTCTGTTTTGATGATTTAATTTCCATGTCCCGATTTGAAAACCCTCTTAGGATTGCGTAAAGTTGTCTAACTAAATATATTAATCTATAGCTGGTCAAATGTTGTATGCATCCTTGTAGTGCCTTCTTTGGTCGCAACTTTGTGAGTTTTGCAAGCGTTCTTGAGTGAAATTTGATAGTTGTTTTTTGGTCCTTAACTATATTTTGAGTGTTAAATTTAAGGCATTACATAAATTATGTTCATACCCTGTGTGAGTTAGGAACCATGGGTTTATGTAGTCTTGTTTGTTAATTATTCACTCTATGTGCACTTGAGCATGTTATGCACTATTATAACATCTAGTCCTATGCAATTTGAATTTTCTTGCTGAATGTGTTGTGTGTGATAAATTTTAAGCAAGTACCTTCTGGGATAGGATGCCAAATGTGGATTAATAGAGAAGGTGATCTTCTTTTCCAAGATCAACCAACTTTTGTTTATATGCTTTGGCCAAAGAGAGTTGTACCGTTGAAATAGACAGATAATGAATGCCTAGAATTTTCATATGTTTCTCTGTCACATCCTGTTTGCAAGAAATATGTTCATTCTAGTATAAGAGTGCATATAAGGCATCAGACATGCATTGAGAGTTTCCCTCTTGCCCTATTATTATTGGTTTCTAGGCACCTCATGCAATGCCGGGTGTTCTTCTAGTTAGGAAGAATCTCGGTGAAGTGTTATGCTTCATGGTTGGGTGGGAAAAGCACCTTAACCATGCTTGCGGAAGACCATTGCGTTATGGCAGCTCAAGATTGATTAAATGTTTTACTTTCTTTATGTAATTCATAAACTAAATATGTATCATTGCATGGATCATTGTATGGCATGTTTAGTCAATTAATGTAATGCACTTCTCTTGGATGCACTCTTGTTGCATTTGTAAAAAGGTAAAGGATTATGTATAGCATACATTTACTTCTTCCAATTATAGATTAAGATTTACTTTTGTGGTGAGATTTAGTAACTGGTTGAATCAGTATCGAGCTCTTGATGGTCTTCCTGACATCTGGTTTTCTGGGTTGCTATGGTAATCAACTTGAACCTTTTATTTTAGTAAGTGATCTTCTTATCTTTGATGTTTCTAATCATGTTGATGATCTTATGTAACTTGTTGATCTTCTTATCTTTTATGTTGTTGATCAAGATGCAGGTTTTGTTGTAAATGTTTGATATCTTCAAATTGTTGAGATTTTTCTTTTGTTAGTATTTTAATTTGCTAAGGATGATAACAAGTACTATGGGGTGCTTCTTTATCATCATAGAGACAATTATTCTAACATCTCATATGAGCGGGCATGTTGACAAAATGAACATAATTGTTTACCAGCTATTGGTAAATATCTTGGGATATGAAAATGATTTGAATAAGATAAAGAGGATTGTATGAAAGAAATAAATCACTTTGCATACTTTTAGTATCTAAGTAAATAGAGTGAATTGATGAAGCCATGATGTGCTAACGACGTGTGCAAGTGTTTGGATGCCAACCATAGAAAAATTTTCTATTATGAATGGATAGGCATTTGAAGTAAACGATATCTTTATTAGGTGGGTTGCTTTTGACATTAAGGTAACACAGAATTAAAGAGGTATGGTGTCTATATGTTTAGTTAAGTTGATCATTGGGTCGATGATTCTTTAAGGGGAGAAGGATGTTGTTACCCCTATTTTTATGGTTCGTATTTTACAATGTTTGATTAAATTAATAATTAGCAATGAAATAAAAGTGCAATGAAACAAAGAGGAATTAATTATAATTTAATTATAGATTATATTTATTCCAAATAAATGATAATGTTTGGTTATTTAGAATGACTACTTTATTCCCAATTGAATGAAATTTCTTTATTATTTATTTAGAGCAAATATTTAATTTGCAAGTAAATAATATTTTTATATTACTTATTAAGGGTAAATATTACTGTTGCAATTTAAAGATGACATTTCTTCACTATTTACTATGGATAATTATGTAGTTGCAATTAAGATAGAATTCTTTATTATTATTTATCAAAGATAAATATCATGCATAAAAATATATTTTATTTTGATTTTAAAGATTAGGGTAAGGGAATGGAAGTGAAACCTTTAAAAGAGAAAATTAATAACGAGAAAACACAACTGCTTGATATTCTTCTTGAAAATAGAAGTTTTAGATTTCAGTAGATTAATATATATATATATATATATATAGTAGAAATAAGAAGAGAAATACAAGGAAAAAGGAAAGAAGGAGAGGAAGATTCTTTAGAAAGAAAATTCCAAGGAAAGAAAGGACAGGAGAAGAAGTAGAAGAGAAATTCATTGGCATAGCTGTACAATTTGTGCATTCCTTCCTTTTCTTATATATATATATGATTTTGCAAATCCTTGTATTGTATATAGTATGCCAGATTTATGTTGATTCTTTGGGTATATATATATTGCTATTTACCAATTATGCTGATGTTGGAAAATTGAATGATAATTACTTATATATATATAAATGTGTGTCTATATATATTTGTGTATGTATTTATATGGATTATGCTGAGAATTAAATGACTGCATTTTTTTTAAAGTAAATATTTCTTTACATGGCTGAAGTTGTATTTATTACTTCGATGAAAGTGTGATTTCTTGAAGTGTATATATGTATTTGTGTATGTATTTATATGGATTATGCTGAGAATTAGATGATTGCATTTTTTTTAAAGTAAATATATCTTTACATGGTTGAAGCTATATTTATTACTTCGTTGAAAGTGTGATTGTTTGAAGTGTCTATAAGTATGTAAATATACACATTTAGTTAAATATATGTATATATCTTTCCCTTTAAAAAGAACAGATTGTATGTTACTTCAGTTGTAAATGTAAATTTATATTTATATATATGTATAGAAAAGAATACAAATACAATAAGTGTGAGAGCAAGATTGAAAACTCAAAAAGAACAAATGTAGAAAGCTGACTTGCAATAATAAATATTTCTGTTTAAGTAGATATGTTTTTGTAATGGATTGTTTTACCTAAGAGTAATTGTGCAAATATATAAATATGCATATGTGAATATGGGCAGACTTTACTTCCTAATATATATATAATTCTGATTGGTGAATGTTTCCTTTAAAATTATATAACTTCATTGTTTTAGACTAAACCATTAATAGATATGGAATATTGGCTACCTTGAAAGCAAGAACACACTCGCTTATAATAATCCTGAAACAAACAGGATTTTCAATGAGGGCATGGCTACTCATACTAGCCCTTTAATGGCTTCTGTGGTGAAGATGTACGATGGGCTTAAGAGGTTGAAGAGTGTGGTGGATGTTGCAGGGGGAGTGGGGTCTGCAATATCTGCAATCGTTGCAGAATATCCCCACATTCATGGCATCAATTTCGATCTTCCTCATGTCACAAGGACTGCTGCTCCCATACATGGTCGGTAACAATCTTCATCTCTAAACTTCATACCTTGCAAGCAACCATTTTTTATTTCTAAATTTGATGGAAAATGTTGGCCAGAGTAATTTGTAAGCAAACAATTAGAATATAAGAGGCTCAAAAAGCTTACAGAAGCAAATTTCTTCTTCGCCTGCAGTAGTAATGTTTGACAGTAAAATTGGTTTGTGAAGCTAGGCAATATAAGAGAATAATTATTTAAATCATTACGTAAACATTTTCAAGAGTACAAAGTTAGTTGTAATGACAGTTTTATTTTGCATGATAAAAGTTTGCATTCCATGGGAATTTTAGAAAACTGTACAATAGCCTTTTAAAAAGTATTATTTGAAAAAAGAATATTAGTGCAGTGAGTGTTACGTTCAGCTTGAAAAGACTTAAAATACAGAGGCATGAATCAAGAGGGAACCTCTATGCCTTTTTTACTCATGGAGACTTTAAAATGCAGGAGTAGAGCATGTGGAGGGTAATATGTTTGAACGAATTCCTCCAGGAAATGCAGTTTTAATGAAGGTATGTTTTTAAATTCTATTGTATGCAAATGAAATTTAACTTTTGAAATGCTTGTTTTACAATATATTTTTTATGTTTTTGCTGCAGTGGATTTTGCATGACTGGGGTGATGAAGAGTGTGTGAAAATCTTAAAAAATTGCTATGAAGCAATACCAGAGGATGGGAAAGTATTGGTTGTGGATGCAGTTGTTGATGAAGAAGAAGGGACGAAGAGACAAGCAAGATTATTGTTTGATATGGGGATGATGGCTGGTACTGTCGGTGGGAAAGAAAGGACAACGAAAGAATTTGAAGACCTATTTTACAAAGCAGGGTTCAAGAATTACCGTATTATTGCAAATTACCTTTCCTTCAGGCATTTATTGAAATTTCTAAATAGTATGTGGGGAGCAGCAACTACTACCTTCCAAATAATAATAGAAAATGAGATATATCTATGACAGTTTTAAGCCATATCAAGTAGTTCTTACGGTACAAGATTGGAATTATTTCATTCAGTATTTTTGTTTTTATAACTGAGTATAATCTTGAAAGAAGTGATAAAGTTTATTTGTCAGTACTGTGTTTTTATTGTAATTATAGTATTTTAGATTTAATAAAAATTAAATATAGTTTTTGTTAAGGTGAATAAAATTAAATGTATGTTTTGTTAAGTGAGTAAAATTAAATGTAAGTTTTTTAATTACAGTATAAATTTTTTTTTGGTAAATAAGAGGCCAAGGTCAAAATAAATTATAAATCAAGATTAATACATCTGGAAACATATAATATGCAGTTTATATGTATCATTCAAATGCTGCACTTAAACACAGTTTCTGAGCATTCTTTCCATAAAGCCCTAAAACTAATTTCAGTTTTTTAATTACAGTATAATTAAATGTAAATTTTTTTAATTATGTGAAGTGTTTCCTATGTAAAAAACAATACCCCTTGAATTTAAATTGACGTCCATTTTGAAGGTTAAAATCTACAATGTAAGAATGCAAGGCGTTGTGGGCAAGGCATTACAAGAAAAAATAAAGGATGGGAGTTGACGAGTAGTACCTGTGTTAAATGCCAGCAACAACGTAGCCATATAAAAACCCTTGGATGCTATTAAGATTAGGCACTTTAATCTCTCGATACCGTAATATTAATTCACTTTGGGCCTAATATATATTCATTTCCCTCGTAGACTATTAATAGGATTATCACCTGTCACTAAATTTTTCCCTTTATGAGAAGGGGGTTTTAACTCATTCACCACAACAAGGTAATTTTTTTGAAACCTAATAATAGTAGATAAATTTGGATACTTGTTGTTCTATGATGTTTGGAATGGTTCAATAGGGAGAAGTTGTAAGAAAATTTTCTAGAGTATTTTCTTTCACCAAATTAATATTGTATGAAAAATTGAGTTCCCCATTCATCAAATTGATTAAAAAAAAATTGTCAGCAACTATTTAATCACCTATAACGTTTTTTAAATATCCAACAACTCTATCACTTTGGATTATTTTGATACATAGGGTACTCATCATAATTCCTATAAAATTATTTAGGGACTAGGTATTAAAATATAAGTTAATCACATCTTGTCTATGATTCAATATTTTTAGCCAAATGATACCTACCCCATAGGTACTTCTTTAAGGGGTCCAAATTTATGTAGAAATAAGAGAAAAAAAAATTACCCATTGAAGGTTTCACAAGAAGTGAAAATCAAGGTTTAAACTTGAAACAAAGAAAAAGAGGGTTCACCCCAAATGGGATAAATCAAATGGAGGAACCCAATTTTTGTGTTGCTATATGTTTCACTCAATTATGAGGGGTAAAATGCATAAATAAGAATCAGAAAAAAAAAACCTAACTATTATAACAACAAGAAGGAAGGTTTTCAGATGTTGAAATGATGTGTACCTTATTGAAAAGGTGTTGTTTCGGGCCTCACTGGGGACTCATTAGCCCAGTGGCGAATGGGTCCTTGTTAGGGTTCTAAAAAATCAGTTTTGGGATCTTGTTCTTCAATGTCTGCACTCTCAGATCCCGGGTTCTTAGCTCCCAAAAGTCACAAATAATTCTTGTAGCTTAATTTTTGTGATCTTGCAAGTAAGATGACAACTTTTACAACTTTGCAACTTTGACAACTTTTGTAACTTTTATTATCCACTTGATCTTCAACCTTAAACCTGCAATCACATATCAAAGGAGAAGAAAAATGTTATTTTGTTAGGGAATAGGGGTTTGCCTTGGTCAAACCTCATTTTGGTAATTAAACCTTATGATGAAATAATGAAACATGAAACATCAAAGTTGAAACAATGATACCTTGGATGAAATCTTAGATGTCAAATCAATAATCTAGCATGAAGTGGCCTCAAAGAATGTAGATCTTGATCATAAACCTTGATATGAAACAATGCTTGAATAGGATCTTCAATGCTACATCAACATATTAGCTCAACAACATGCATGATACATTATAACTTTGACATGATGATATGACCTTTAATTGCTATGATAAAACTCTAATAATCTGCCCTTGAATGCCTTCTTGAATGCTCTTGAATGCTCTGTAATGCTCTTGTAAAAGTACTCTTGATTGCTTGAGAGTCTTAGATGTTTCTTAGGTTGAAACTATGTAGAATAACCTCATATTTATACTTATCTTAATATTTAATCCCAAAATTCAAATAACACAAGCCAACATCAGATCTAGGATTTAAAATCATTAAAATATTTCCAAGAATAAGTTTAAAAAGGGGTTTCCTAAGTTAAGGAGGACCCATTCGCCATAGGGTGAATGGGTCCTAGCACACTCAACTAGGACAAGTTTCAGAGATGAAATAACATGTAAAAAGGGGGTCCTAGGACCTAGGAAGGACCCATTAGCTAGGTGGTGAATGGGTCCTAGGTCACTAGCCTAGGACTCAAACCTTGCCAATTTAAGTGTTATGAAACATTATTAATGAGTGTCGAGATTTATCCTTTGGAAAATGCAATAAATAAGGCTTAGATTTGAATTTAAGTCGCCAATTAAGGCGAATTAAACCTCAATTAAGTAATAAAGCCCTAGATTAGTGGTAAAGTGTAAAGAAACACTTTACAACTCCTTAAATAAGGCATCACTAAGTCAATTTTATTAAAAACGGTCTTAGACTTAATATGAATGTGTAAAACACATTACAACACTAAATCAAGGCAACATTGGGTTCATTCACTATTAATTATTCCTAGATTAAGGAAAAAGGGATACTTTTTCCGTTACTACAGAACTATAAATGAACACTAACACATAAATATTATCACACTCAAAATATATTGAGTAGAATGATCAAATAAACAACACTTTAATATTTTAAAATTTAATATATAGTCTTAGTCCCTTCACAAACTAGGGCCAAGGTGTAATATAAAATCCAACATAAAGCTCTAGTTGATCGCCCATACACAAATACACACTATTAACCATATATCTCAAACAAAAAGGGTAAATTACTAGAAAATCACATGAGGTGACAATAACTCTTTCTCACACTAGAATATGACCAATTTGTATAAATACGAATTACAATCAAGTCCCATCTTACTTCATGAGGTGAAGTAGAAATAGTAATTGGGGTTCTTTTTTGATCTCTAGTTCCTCTATTTTCTAGCCTCTACCTTCATACATAATCTATTTAAAAGATATGTGAATATATCTAAACCGGCATGATTGGAACTATGATAAATTCACTTGCAATAATAAAGTCCAATTATATGTGCAATAACTAGGAATTGTAAAAATATTTCAAATAAGAGACTGTAGTTGAATGATATTATCATACACATTATAATTTTAAGGTCTATACAATTTTTTGTATATCTCCTTTTAGTTCATAGTCATAATTTCTAATTCTCAATATTAATTATGCTAACTTATAAATCAAATATAAAAGTAAGGTGCCTATATATAGTATTAAATTTTTTACATCACACTAAAATAAAATAAATGTCTACTTTATAAATCATCACCCATTGATAATTTCAGACTATTTTTTGCTCCCCCCTAAATTCCTAGACCTAATTGTACACCCAATTTCCTAAATTATGTAAATTACGTGGCCCATTTTAATATTTATCAAGAAATTGCATGTAGAAAACCAAAGCACTCATGTTTAATATTTTTTCCCCAACACCTTAAGCCCTACAAACTAGGATGGGACCTAGAGTCACCTAGGGTGACTAAGTCTCCCTATTTTCCCTCCAAGATTGAATATGTCGAAGGTGGCATTTTATTATTTTAATTTCAAATATCCAAAGTCGACTATTGGGATTTAATTTTCAGGAAATTAGAATAATTGTGTATAAATACCTAGTCATGTCACTATTTGAAAACTAACAAGAATATTTGAGCAAGAATTATTGTCAAGAGAATTATCAATCAAGTTAAGAGAAACCATTAGAAGATTTATCATAGTAATTCAAGATCAAAGAATCATGTCAAAGTGTAAGCAAGTTTTTCATGTTTATGTGATCATATTTTTTTTGAGATCTAACCCTTGTAGGTCTTGAAGAAAATCAAGCCAACAACAATCAAGACTTGAGGAGATTTTGTATGACTTCAATCCTTCAAGGAAGTCATTTTTGGGTGGTGAATTGCAGTCCATTGTTCATCATCATTCATTTTGTCATTTAGCCTTATCCCTCAAAAGGATAGGGTCCCTATCATTGACATAACCATTGTGGAACTGGAAGCACTAACATGGGGTTTGACTAAGGCAAGCCCCTAAATGGCGCAACCTTTCTCCTCTCTTTGAATGTGCATATTTCATATCTGAGGAAATCTAGAGGGGCTTGAAGGTCAATTTTTCATTGTTGCAATCAAACCTGACACCTTGACAACAAATAAAAACTCACTTGTACAACAATATCTAATAGTGATCCGATAATACAACAAATGAAAAAAGAAGGCTCACCTTTCAAGTTGCAAGTTAGTCTTATACATTGTCTAAATCCATCAAACCCTTGCTACCTCAAATATTAAATGAAATTTTATAGAAAAAACACCCACCACACCATTGAAATCCTAGGGTGAGAGGATCCCTAGGGTTACAAATTTTTATTCATTTCATTTTGGTGGACTTGACATGTTTTAGCATTGCAAGTCTTCTGAAATATGAAGTAATTAATCCTAGATCTAGGTTTAACATTGCATTGTTTTTCATTGTTCATTTAAGCATTTATTTTTGCATCATAAAAGGTATAAAAATTCTAAAAATTGTATACAATATTGCATTATAGGTTGTAATAGGGTTAATTTCAATCATCATTTCTCAAATCTACATCCCACTTGCATTTACAAATCTACATTAGATCTGAAAGTATTTATTGTATTAACTTAGGCATCTTGCATAAAATCAAAAAGTGAAAAATTACATTGTTTAGTTTTAAAAAGGAATCAATAGCATCATTTTCATATTTTGGCATATTGGAATTAGTTAATTTTTGCATAATAGATTTAGAAATTACATTTACAATTGTCTTTTATTTCTTGAACATTTTGCAAATTGTTGCTCACTTGCAAATTTTGAGTTAAGTAAATCATAAATTGGGAAAATTTCTAGAAAAATATTTATTGTCACACATATACACATAAATATAGGAACATCAAACAATATTGTACACACTCAAATTTTAAATTTTGCAAAATAATTTACATGACATAGATGCCCTAAGTTACCTAGTCCAACCAAATTGAGCCCTAATTTTATGTGCAAAACCTTGTCTCTAGTCTCTACCTAGATCCGGCCTCAGTTTTTGAATATCAGTCCTATAACTATCTATTTTGATAAAAAAAATTGCTAGCTTGTTCCATAGGACATAACACAATGTTCTAATCTTGAAAATATTGTGTTATCATATTTCATGTTCTATTTTCAAATCGTGTAAGTATTTCAAGGAATTTTTGGTACAAGCATGTGAAAATGAGTTTATTTCTCATCTTTTGTTATTTTCATTGATCCTTCTCCCACTATCTCTCCTATGTGTGAGATTATTTTGGTGAAAGAGAATGTAATCATGGCAATCATGTTTTCTCTTCTCTCGATATCTTGCCTACTTGTGAAGAAGGTAGCTTGGTGTTAGAAGATCCAATCATTGAGCATCATGAGAATCTCATTTGTTTCTCTCTCAATACCTCTCCTACTTGGGAAGATAGTGTGATTCAAGAGGATGAAATAAATGCATTTATTTCAAAAGACATTAAGATGGATTTCCCCCAACAAGTTGGGGTAAATAATTTCCTAGTTTTTTCCCAAATATTCAAAACTAGTTAGCCTCAAAAACAAAAGCTAGATGTCAATAAAGTATTTGAGAGCATATGAAGTCAAAAATTTGAAGCACATGTGAAAATTAGCTCTCTATTTTCTTTACTAGTAAAAAGCATCATTGAACACAAAGGCATTGCTGAAATTGACAAAAGTGTTGCTATAAATCAGGGGCATCACTTTGGTGAAATTTGAAGGTATCACTGTATAGTAAAAAAATGATGACAAAGGTGTCACTATATCAATGGCGTTCCCATATTTAAATTCATGATAAATCCAAAAATTAAAAGGTGTTGTTGAATTTAATATGTGTCACTATAATTCCTTCAAAGGCATCACTGTATGGCAACACTTTACAATGGCATCAGTGTATCTACAAAATCAAGAACATGAGAATCTAAAGAGAAATTCATTAGATTCAATTAGTATAGCCCTCTTTCTAGCATCAAAATGTGACCATAGTCCTAGTATGGCTTAAATACACCAAATCCATATAGATTTGAGGGATATTTAATCCACTAAGCCATGATCCCAATGAGATATTTGAAATCATCAAGAAACTAGATAAACATTAAACTAACATGAAATCCACATGAAAGCATAATAAAAACCTATTCTAATATCTTGAATCTTATCCCATTGGGGGAGTTGTGTTGCATTGATGTGGAATGGTGACCCTTTTCCAATCCCTTGGATAATATGAGTTGTTTCAATCGATTTTATTGAAGAAAACCGATGAAACTGATGAGATAGGAACGAAACATGGATACAAAACTAGTTTAATATGATGAAGATGAGTGCTAAATGCTAAAAGTGATTGATGGGTATTGATGCAAGATATGCTAAATGGAAACAACATTCAAAGATGCAATCCATGGATGCAAAATAAGTTAAAATGGATGTGAACTAAGTTAAAATGGAAGGCATTAATGGATGCTTAAGCTAATATGGATGAAGATTAATCTAAAATTCTTAACAAATACTAAATATGGTTGCAAGTGAGTATGAATTTCAACAACATAACTTTGCTATCAAAAGATGGATTCATTTCTCTCCAAATGATGAAGTATTTATAGGAGAGAAAATGAATAATCAATGGTCAAGATGAAAAATATCAATCAATGGTTAATATTGAATCAAGGGTTAAACATAAGGATTCTAATCAATGGATGAGAATCAAAAATCACATGGATCAAGGAAAGCATCAATGGATGAGAATGATTTAAACAAACACACTTTGTAACAACTTTCAAAGTTTGTTACAAAGTTTTTAAGGAAAGAATATTCAATTTTTGGATCCAAATAGGAGAATATTCCTTCGGAATATTCCCTATGCAAGTAGATGGGTGAGGAAATTATCAATTTAGTAATTAAAACTAACTTGAATTGTGCAAGATGAGGAATAATAGGATATCCATTAAATAATTGATTTGTTTAATGAAAAAGGGGAAGTGACATTTAATTAAATGAGAGGAGATAAAGTGAGGGGTTTAAATTAAATAATTTATATTATTCAATTAAACTAGATAAAATGTTAGTGTGAGAGGGTAGGAATTAACCTAATTAGATTAATTAGATTAATAGATGAAAATGTTGCATTTAATTAAATAACTAGGCTTATTTAATTAAACAGGGGAAAAGAGGATGAAATTCAAGACAAAATGATGTTAGTACTAGATTCAAGTGTGTAATACCATTCAGGACAATTTTAAGTGTCTACACTATTGTATGATCTTTGAGTGATCAACCTACATGGTCAATATTTACTACTATTTAGCACATACAAAAAAGTTGAATCTTCACACTTGTCTTACCTAGTGAGATTGTGTTGTCTTCTAGTGCTATCACATACTCTTGAGTTGGATAGAATTGATGCCCTACCAACTTATATTCTTGGATTTCTAACATATGATGAGGCCATAGTTGATACATTCAAGCCCAAAATAATTTGTGAAAATCATGACTATTGATGTCATGTAATTTAGAGGTCCCAATTATATCCAAATTTTCTAAACATGAAACCATCTACCCTTAAATTATCTAAACTCAATTTGACTATATTGAATGAGTTGAAATTTAAATTTTCTTTTAATTAATGGAATAGTATAAAATTGAGATTTGTTTGCATGTCTTTAATGTATTTATTTAGCCATACTTATCAAGAATTTGATTATTTTCTCTATGCATGCTTGATTAACATTAATGGATTTTTACTTGGAGCACTTTGAGGAAACTTGTTGCTAAGTGTGGAAGAGCTAGCTTAAAAAAATGAAGATCAAATCCAACCTTCTGGGAAACATGACATGATGGAGATTTGGCATCTTCTTAGCATTTAATTGGTATTGAATCATATAAAATATCTTGTTGCATGGATAATGAACCTCCTCATTGAAGCAATTATTTTGATAAATCTAATATGATTTGAACTTGTACTCATAATTTCATGTGTTTAATATTCAAAGATTCTTCCTTAAATATCAAATCATAATATCAAGCCCACACATATTTATTTGGTCATCTATAATGGATCAAATACTTGAGTGTATAATAGCTTCAAATTTAATTTTTCATAAATATGAGGCATTTATGATTGCCACCAATCTAGGAGTATTGAATTTATTGTATATTGAGTCATAAGAGTCTATTTATATAGGTTTGGTTACCATTTGTTTAATTGACCTTGAAAAATATGAAAACATAGCTCCTTCTACATAGCTAGCCCAGTGTGGAGTCTTTCTATCCTTCAATTTGAGTTTACTATCCAAGTATTGTGATTTTTTTAGCTTATATGAATTATTGTCTTTGTAAACATATATTATTGATCTTTAATGCATATTTGGCTATGACTCCCTTGATTGCAATCTATGCATGATTCTATAGTAGTTGCTTCCTACTATCTCTATCTCATTTCAAATGAAATATTTTGTCTATTTCTTTGTATTCTAGAATACAATATGTGCATTTATATGGTGATTACTTTAATTACAACAAGAAATTCATTTTCATCATATGATTGCAATTCCTATTTTATCATGTTGTGATTTGTTTGATGGTTGCTTGAGTTACTTCTTGTGTTTATAGAGGAGGGTTGGAAGTCAATTGTTGCCATAATATTTTAAAAACTCTCATTTCTCATATCTCCTCATCTTAGCCCTTTCTCTGTCTTTCCTTGTCTTTTTCATTTTTAATCCCCCTAGTTAGTGTAAGTCTAGTCTAGGTTTAGAATAGATATTTGTCTATGTTTATTGAAACCTAGAAAATACACAAAGTAAAGCAAGTAAAATAAATAGACAAATTGAAATTGAAAGGGAACTTATTGGGCCCATTACATCAAATTACTCTAACTAGTTATCAACAAGGGATGATATAATTACAAAAAGAGCCAAAAAGTGCCATGATTAGAAATCATGTTAGCATAATGTCTCCATACATAATTCCTAGTCATACAAGATGGTATTTAAGTAGTCCAATATACCCTTGTGTATCCTCGATGAGGAGATTTTATTAGTAGAATTTTTTCAAATTCCCTAGCAACATTACTAACATCCACAAGAATATTAATAGGATTGCTTCCAAGACATACAATAGCCATGATAGATGAAAACACATAAAACACTAATCAACCAAAGCTAGCCCTCCTTCTAGCACTAGTTTGTTGGTTACCATTTAATGACGTGCTAATTTCAAGAGATATTTTGGGGCATCTCCTCTCTAGAAAGGAGACAAAAGATTTCCCCAATACTTCATTAATGACTCGGCCTTGGTATTGTAAGATTACCAAGTGGTTATGTTTTATCATTTCATAATGGGCCTTTCTGATTAATCTAAACATAGACTAGACCTAACTAGCCAAGGTGATTAAAAACATAAAAGACAACGGAGGAGATACAAATGGTTAATAGAGAAGGAGGTAAATTATTAAATGATATTTTTTCAGCTAGTAGGGAAACCATTAAGTTGGAGCTGAAACAACCATCAAACTAAGCACAACAAAGAGTGGGTATTGCAATCATCTAAGGAAAAAATATTTATTGCAATAAAATGTAACCACCATATATGTCCATATACTGTATTATAGTATTTAAATAAATATACAATTGATTATATTTGAAATGAGAGAGATAGTAGGAAGCAACTACTAGAGGACCATCCTAGATTGCAACTAATGGAGTCATCTCCAAATTTATACTTTAAAGATAAATAATGTTTGTTTACAAAGACAATAACTCATATAATATAAAATAATTACCATCTTTTGCTAGTAGAGTCAAATTGAAGGATAGAAAGATTCCACACCAAACTAGCTATTTGAGAAATTCAACATTCTTAAAATAGGTGGCAACCATAAATGCCTCATAATTATGAAAAATATAAATTTGGAGTCATTATGTACTCAAGCATTTGATCCATTTTAGGTGACCACATAAATTTGAGTTGGCCTAACATGGTGAATTGATATTTAAGAAAGAATCAGAAAAAATTAGACCCATAAATTTTTGAATGCAAGTCTCATCATGTTAAACTCATTGAGCAATAATTACGTCAAGGAGGAAGCTTTATTTTTTTAAGTGTAAATGCTTTTGACCTAGAGCTATGAACCAGTGATGTCACAAATGGGGGACCTCATCCCCAACATAAACACTCAATAATAACATCCCAATGGAGCTTGAACCTTGGTGGCAAGAACAACAACACTGCATTTTAACTAGATCACACTATGCCAATACCACCACTTCAAGGAGGAAGTTCATTATGCATGCAAAAGATAATTTACAGGATTGGATACCAAATAAATGTTAAGAATAGGAAAAAAATTATGATGTCATGTTTTTGTTGGATTCTTCAACTAGGAAGGTTTGATTTGATCTTCTTTTATTTCTTAGCTAGCTCTTCAAAATTGGGTAGCAAGTTTCCTCAAAGTCCTCCAAGTCAACATCCATTAAAGATAATCTAGTGCACAGAGAAAAATAATCAAACTCTTCATAAATATTACTAAAGGAATCCATAAACATACATAAAAATCATCCATTTTATAGTATCCCTTTAATTAAAAATAAGAATTTTTCATCTCTTTCAATATTATCAAATTTTAGTCTAAATAGATTTTATGAGTTGATCTTTAGGTCCTCTACCCTATATCCACTATTGCATTATCAAATATTAGAGAGGCAAGAAAACGAGCTACACCATTAACTTCTCATTTGAGTGAGCCATCAATTCCATTGACCTCAAAAGTATGTCATGATAACATTGAAAAATGACACAATGACACTCGATAAGACAAACGACGAAATTAAACTCTGTCACATGTGTTCAATAATAATAAATATCAACTACGTAAATTGATCACTAGAAGACCATATAGTAAGACATAACCAAATGTGAGTGCCTTGATCAATTACAATATATAAACATTTTTTAGTCTACAAATTTATTCAGATATGGAAGGCTTATGCCTAGAGGCACAAGAGAGTGGATAAATTAGGTTGATTAACAGCTTGGGTCCAGGGAATAGAAGACATCTGATCGTGAGATAGGTAACAAAGAGGAATTCATGTGACAAGAAAATACTTATATGATTAAGCATACATGGGATGTAAAAGAAAAGAACAAAAACATGAAAATCAAATGGGGTTGAAGCTCAACGACTTAATCACAAGAATCATGAAAACTTGATGACATGAATAAGAAGACAAAAACACACAGAAACTTTATTTATAAAAATTGTCTCGAATTGGTAAGCAATAGAGCTCAAGATTTGAATCAAAGGAACTAGAATTAAAGAAAGGGGTCCCCCTGTTCGTGAGGAGCTGGGCCGTACTGCACAAGTTGTCGATGGGTTTTCAACGTTAAACCACATTTTCCTCAATTGATATTTTTTCAGACACTGCAATGATTTTCAATATATTAAAAAAAAACATGAAAAGCAGGGTACACCAATATTTCGCACTCTCTTTAAACATTAAATATTAAAAGGGTTTCACTCACGTTTTACAACTGGTAAACTATTTACTGTTCACTGATAAAAATAAAATAAAAAGCAGTTTAGAGCAATATTTCACATTCTCTTTAAACATTAAATGGGTTTCACCCACGTTTTACAACTAATAAACAGTTTACGTTAACTGTTATAAGCAATTTGATTTTTTATAATGGCCATCATTTCATTGTTGTTCCACGTTTCTGTGTCCATGATTTTTCTATAAATTGACAAAGTTTGTAAAAGATGAGACAAATATGGCTTCCTCAGAGTCTTCCATGGAAGCACATCTCCAACTCTATGAAATAACTCTTTCAGCAGCCAAGCCCATGGCCCTTCAAGCTGCTGTTTTCCTTAACATTCCTGACATTATAGCTATCCATGGTAGTGAAAATCCCCTCTGTGTGGAAGAAATTGCTTCACATATTTCTACTTCCACCAACAAACCTGTCCATACTGACTACCTGTTTAGAATCATGAGGCTTCTGGCTTCCATAGGTGTTTTCACCGAAGAGACCACATTAGATTATGATGGCACTCCCCAATACAAATACGGCCTGACCAGCCTCTCTAAGTTGCTGGTGAAAAATGATGCCCAACAATCCTGTGCACCCACTGTGTTGGTCATTAATCTAAAGTGTGTAGTAGATGCTTATCAGCATCTTCATGAGTCTGTCATAGAAGGCTGCCATGCATTCACCAAAGCCAATGGCATGAGCATATTTGAGTACAACAGCAACAATCCTGAAATAAACAAGATTTTCAACGAGGGCATGGCTACTCATAGTAGCTCTCTAATGGCTTCTGTGGTGAAGATTTACGATGGGTTTAAGAGCTTGAAGAGTGTGGTGGATGTTGCAGGGGGAGTGGGCTCTGCAATATCTGTAATCGTTGCAGAATATCCCCACATTCATGGCGTCAATTTCGACCTTCCTCATGTCATAAGGACTGCTGCTCCCATACATGGTTGGTAACAATTTTCATCTCTAAATTAGCAGCTTGCAAGTAACCATTGTTTATTTCTAAATTTTATGGAAAATGTTAGCCATGGTAATTTGTCAGCAAACAATTAGAGTAAAAGAGGCCGAAAAACTTACAGAATCATATTTCTTGTTCATCTGGAGTAGAATATGTTTAGCAGTAAAATTAACTTGTGAAGCTACGCAATATAAAAGAATAATCATTTAAATTATTACATAAACATTTTCCAGAGTACAAAGTTAACTGTAATGAAAGTGTTATTTTGCATGATCAAAAGTTAGCATCCCATGGGAATTTTAGAAAACTGTACAACACCCATTTAAAATACAGAGGTAATGAATTAAGATGGGAAACTCTTATCATTTTGCATCTCATGGAGATTTAAAAATGCAGGAGTAGAGCATGTGGAGGGCAATATGTTTGAACAAATTCCTCCAGCAAACGCAGTTTTTATGAAGGTATGTTTCTAAATTCTATTGTATGAAACTGGAATTTCACTTTTGAAATTCTGATTTTACAATCTACTTTTGCTGGTTTTAATGCTGATTTTACAAGCTGCTTTTGCTGGTTTTTCTGCAGTGGATTTTGCATGACTGGGATAATGAACAGTGTGTAAAACTCTTAAAAAGCTGCTACAAAGCAATACCAGAGGATGGGAAAGTATTAATTGTGGATGCAGTTGTTGATGAAGAAAAAGGGACGAAGAGACAAGCAGGATTATTGTTTGATATGTGTATGATGGCTGCTACTCCCGGTGGAAAAGAAAGAACAAGCAACGAATTTAAGGACCTGTTTTACAAAGCAGGGTTCAAGAGTTACCGTATCATTAAATTACCTTTCCTTCAGGCACTCATAGAAATTTCCAAATAGTAAGTGGGGAGCAGCGACAACTACTTTCCAAATAATAATAATAGAAAATGGGGATATATGTATGACAGTTTAAAACCGTATGCAGTATTTCTTACCGGACAAGATTGAAATTACCTTTCATTCATTATTTTATTTTTATAAGCAAGTAGTAATCTTGAGTGGTGTGATAATATATGCTTTGTAATTTTGCAGCAGATGATGAATATATGTACAATTGATTTTCTAAAATTTCCATGGAATGCAAACTTTTGATCATGCAAAATAACAGTCATTACAATTAAATTTATGTAATAATTTAAATGATTATTCTTTTATATTTCCCAGCTTCACAAGCTAATTTTAGTGTTAAACATATTCTATTGCAGATGAACAAGAAATATGATTCTAATTGCTTGCTTACAAATTAGCATGGCTAAAATTTTCCATAAAATTTAGAAATAAAAAGTGGTTGGTAGAGCCATGTGCTTGGCTGCTGAAAGAGTTATTTCATAGAGTTGGAGATGCGCTTCCATTGAATACTCTGAGGAAGCCATAGTTCTCTCATCAATTAGAGAATTTTTCAATTTATGGAAAATTTAAGGAAAAATCATGGACACAGAAATGTGGAACACTTATCATATATCAAATTGTTTAGAATGATTAATATTAAACTGTTTATCAGTTGGTATGCGTTTTCTACAGTTCATGAAAATGTATTGCAACTTTTTGGATTCAACTGTGTATGTTTTTCAATTGATGCTTCGGATCATACTTAGTGACCCATCATCAGGAAAAGGAAGAAAAATGCTGAGGGATCACTGAGTGTGATCTGAAACGTCGATTGAAAAACATACACAGTTGAATCCAAAAAAATGATGAGGGATCACTGAGTGTGATCTGAAACATCGATTGAAAAACATACACAATTGAATCCAAAAACTTGCAATACATGTTTATCAAGTGTAAAACGTGAATGAAACCTAATGTTTAAATGGAGCATGCCTGAAATATTGCTGTAAAGTGTTTTGTTTTTTTCTCTATTGGAAATCATTTCAAGTGTCTTAAAAAATGTATGTGGAGGAAAACGTAGGTAGTTTAACACATGTAAAATTAAAAGAAAGCCTATAATAATAAACTCCTTGAATGATGGCTCTTATCGGATCCATTCCAATCAGCAACTAGATATTTACTGTAATTGGGCCTTTGCTACCATTTCAAACAAGAAAAAGTTATAAATGCAAGTAGGCCTTAATAACGTACGATGGACGTACTCTATTGTTTTTTGGCAACTATCTCAAGAAGGATCAAGATTTTTTATGATCTTTTTCTTCAGGATTTTTTATGATAGGGGACAGGGGCCCATATTGGGGTACCTTATCTTGTGGGGGCCATAAGAAGCGTCACATGAAACGAAGATTTGAAGAGTAATAAATATTTAAAAATTCTAATTACAAATTTATATATCTTTAATTTTAGAGTTGATCAATTTCATACATAAATAATTTAAAAGATTCATTAAATCAAAAGATAAAGCCTTATCCTTGAACACTACACATCATATATTAAAAAAAATTAAATAGAATAAATGTATATTTATTTATGAATCATTTTATTTTTATTTTGAATAAAGAAAAAAATATAATAATCAATCATAAGTATTCTCAAGCAAATAAATGTGAAAATATACAATGAAAATAGAGAAATGACATAAAGAGGTGAAGACTTTTTAGCTAAACATTCTATCATTCTCAAATCTTCTAATCCTACAAAACAATCTAATAAATGTGAAGATCTATCCTTTCCATCCTCTCCTAAACCTACAAAGGAAACTAGGTCAAATGAAAAGAGATAATTTTCTATATTTCTTTTTTTTTGTGAGTTAGGGCAACATGGAAATTTCCTTGATATAAAGGTGGGAATGAATCTCATTCAATGGATGAGATCCATTCCTCACCAATATTGAGATTTATTTATTTTACTTTTCCTTATTGAATTAAAATGAAACTTATTATCTAAAGTTCTTAAAGAATGTAAAATAGTAAAAATATATGAGAATACAGAGGAAAAAGTAACTTTTTGTTAGGACATACAAACAATGCACTTTCATCCTATATGAATAGAAATTTGAATGTATGGTAATAACTTAGATAATCTTCTAACATGCATAGAAATCAAAAAATATTTTTAAAGTGATGGGAAGACAAAGATAACAACTTGGTGGTTGTGGCTCCCCAAGTTCCTCCTTTAGCTATCCCTTTTGTGGAACCATTACCTCAATCTATTGTCGTTGTGTCTATCGATTCTACCTATCCCTTGTTGAACACTGTTGTTGATCGAACCCCGATTGCTCCTGACTCCTCTTCTGTGTTGTTGGCTTCACTGTGTGGAGGATCTTTGTCTATTGTGGTTGTGGATGAACTGCTCATCTCACTTCGCTCAATTGACTTTGGTTCCAAGCCTTCCTAGTCTATTGTGCAAAAAACAGAAGGGACTCCCCAAACTATGGCCTCGAGTTTTGCGAGTTAGTTCTATCCCCCCAAATTTTGGGGTTGTCTAATCCCAATACTTCTTTTGACATGTTGTTTGTCGATTGTTCGTGTTCTAGTATTGTTCTATGTGTGGCCTATTTGGCCTGCTCTATCGAGCCTTGCGGCTCCTATTTGTAAGCTCTTTCTAGTTCATGTCTTGTTTTGAACTAGCTCTTTTTTGGCCCCGAGGGCCCTCCGTGTAAAGGGCACAACACCTTGTAAATGCTATTTACCTTATCAAAAACAACCTTAGCCTTCCTAAATCTAAATCTACTATTATGTTCAAAATATTAAAAGGAAATAAATTATTATTAGAATAAAATGTAAGGTTTAGATGAGTATCACCAAATGCAATATAACTTCACATCTAGTAGACCTTAATAAAGAGAGAGGGAATAAGTATTTTTTGTAGTTTTTTATGGGTTTACCTTTGTCAATTCCAATATTGGTCTTTCAACCTCCATAATAACATTATTTTTTATGTATTTTTTAAATGAAAAATGATAAAATGCTATCAAAATAAAATGTTAAATAATAGAAGTATAATCTATATTAAATGTAATCCTAAATTCAAGAATTGTTATCACTTAGGAATAAAAACACCCAAATGAAATAGGAATGAAATAATAAAACAAAATTAATTTCACCTCTTGAATTTGAAACCACCAAGAAGAATACAATTAGTTGCTCTAAATTATTGCCATAGCTCTAAAAATATTCCCACAATGAAAAATATCATTTACATGCACAATAGACTAGTAGAAGCTTCTCAAAATTACTTAGAAGGCTACTAGTTTTTGCTTGAGAGAGCAATAGATTTTCTTTTAAGAAATTAATTCTAGAAAAGGTCTTCTTTATCAAAATTGGTATGTATAGAGGTAAAAGAACGGGTCAAATAACAACTCAAATAGTTTATAGAGTCATTGCCAAATTCTAACTACTAGTGATTGTAGGGAAAGAGTAACAATCCAACAACCACTAAAATCACAATTTTTTGTAGGATACTAGAGTTTCATATAGATGCCCACATGATGCATTCGCATTCAAGAAGAAAATGGATTCAAAAAGAGTGTAGAGAGCAGGATCATTGTAGAAATATGAAAAAAACATAATAGCAAAGTGCTAACATCTTGAATTTGGGACAATTTACATCTAGGCACTAAATTGAACACAAGAAATAATATGAAATTGCAAGCATATTCAATTTTTGATATTACAACATATAATTAAAAGTTATTGGCTACTCATTAACAAGAGACAACCTAGATTTAAAAAGGTTCATTGCACATGAATTCTAGAGTGGTTAGTTATCATCATCAACTAGTACCCTCTAGTGTAAAGCAACTTTTGAACTAAAAGAAAAAATAGGCACAAACAATTTTCTCAATCCATTTTCTATCTATTATTCTTTTGTTTTTTTAGAATCCAATACGAAACCATTTAATGGCATGCCAATGTCAATAGATGTTTTGGGGCACCTCCTCTCTAGAAAGGAGACCAAAGATCTCCCCAATTCTTCATTCAATAGGCTTTTGTATTCCAAAATAACCTAAGTGATTGATGTTTTATCACTTCATAATGGGTATTTATGATTAATAAGTATTTCTAGTTAATACTACACATTCTAATTGATTTTCCCTACAATAGAAAGGTAGTCATGCAAACATATAAATGCCTATAATTAGATAGTATTGTTTATTTCTTTCATAGAAATATATTTAATAAATACAACCAAATAACTAATCTAAACATAGACTATATCTAACTAGCTAGGGTGATTAAAAACACAAAAGACGAGGGAGGAGATACTAATGGTTGATAGAGGAGGTATGATAAATGATATTTTTTCAGCTTGTATAAACCATTGAGTTGTAACTAAAACAACCATAAAACTAAGAAAAACATGAAAGAGTGGTATTGCTTAAGGAAAATGGATTCATTGCAATAGAATGTAACCACCATATATGTCCACATATTGCACTGTCTAGTATTCAAATAAATAAACAATTGATTATATTTGAAATGAGAGAGATAGTAAGAAACAACTCCCATAGGATCATCCATAGATCACAACTAATGCAGTCATCTCCAAATATACTTTAAAGATCAATAATGCTTGTTTACAAAGATGATAGCTCATATTATTTGTGCATTAATGGAAAAGTATCCCTTTTTCCCACATTTGGGAATAATTAATTAACCTAATAATGCCTTGATTTAGTGTTGTAATGTGTTGTACACATTCACATTGAATCTAGGGCCCTTCTTAATACAATGTACTTGAATTGTACCTTATTTAGGCTGTTGTAAAGTGTTGTATTACACTTTCACACTTATCTAGGATTTTATTAATTAATTGTGGTTAATTAGAGCTTAATTGGCCCTTTAATTCAAATTCAAGCCCTCTCAATTGCATTTTCTGAAGGATCTGTCTTGACACCCAATAATAATATTGTATGACATTTAATTTGGAAAATTTGAGGTCCTAGAAAATAGTGCTAGAACCCATTCGCCACTAATGACCTGAAAGGGTCCTCTCCACATAGGACACCCCTTTCTTGGCAATTTTGAAATGGGTTTTTGATGTTATTTCATCCCCCCAAAGCATGGTCCTAGAAATTTGTGCTAGGACCCATTCACCTTTAGTGGTGAATGGGTCCTCCCCACATAAGAAACCTCTTTTTGAATTTAATTGTAGTGGGATTATAATGATTTTCAATCCTAGATCTTGTGTCGGCTTGAATTATTTGAATTGCAGGGTTATTCTCTAGATTTAGTATAAATATTGGGTTAATTCACATAGTTTCACCTAAGAATTGTTATGCGAGCATCCTAAGATTTCACAAGAGAATTATAGAGTTCACAAGAGCATTTCAAAGGAATTCAAAGGAATATTAGTGAAGTTTTATTGCAGCAATTCAAGATCATATCATCATGTCAAAGGCATAGTGCATTCAAGCATGTTGTTGAGCTAAGATTGTTGATGTAGCATTGAAGATCTATTTGAAATCCTTGTTTCACGTCTAATTTGAGATCAAGATCTACATTCTTCATGGCATCTGCATGTTAGTTTATAAATTTACATTCCAAGACAACTTCCAAGGTATCATTATTTCATATTTCATGTTCCATGCCCTTATTTCGTTATTTCATCATTTGGTTTAATTACTTAAAAGGTGTTTGACCTAGGAAAACCCCTATTCACTAACAATCAACAATTGTTTCTCCTCTTGAATTAATGTTTGCAAATTTATAGGTTGAAGATCAAGTGGGGAACAAGATTGGAGCATAATTGTCAAAGTTGTCAAGTTGAAAAATTGTCATTCATATTGCAAGAATATGGAAACAAGGGTACAAAATTTGTTTTAGATTTTTGGGAGATGATCACCAAGGATCTGAGAGTGCAGACATCAAGGAAAATAACCAATATCTTAGTTTTAGAAACCCTATCAGGGATCCATTCCCCACTAAAGGTGAATGAGTCTTTTGTGACCTAAAAACAACCTTCTTGCAGCAAGGTACACATCATTCTATCCTCTCAAAAATTCCCTCATTATTTTTGATTAGATAAACAAGGTAGGGCCCTAATCCCTTACAAAATGAAAAATAGAGGCAAATGACTCAGCAAAATAAACTAGTCCAACATAGCCAATCAGAGAGAAACAACAAGACAAAAATAGCTACCAATAGAGACCAGACATAAACAAAAAACAACAAGAAATAGTTCAAGAAACATAGCTTGAACCAAGCATAGCCACTAAGGGTGAGTTAAATGAAGTCGCAACCTTCTTAGAAGAATGTTTCTTCTTTTTGTGAATCATTTTCCAAGGAGAATCAGAAACTGAAATTGAGAAATTTTGATCAGAAGGGGAAGAGTCCCCTTCAGAATAGCAAACAAGACAACAACATTTACTTCACATGAAGCATCTGCAACTAGGCTAGGAACAAATCCAAAGACCACACAACAGTATCCATAGGAGTAGTGACTTCCCTCATTGTTGCTATAATAGTTAGAATTGATTTTTGATTGTTATTTGCATCATGTCTTGTACATAATTGCATGTTTTATAGGAAATATGGGTGATATATCATTTTGATCAATTCATTTTGATGCAAACACACCTACCTTTTCTGATTAAACAAGCTAAAATAATTACAATCCTTGGCTAATAGACTTAGATTGAAGGATAGAAAGTCTCCATACTAGACTAGCTAACTAGAAGGAGCTCTGCTTTTATCTTTTCCAATCCTAATTGGATAAATGGTAATCAAATATATATAAATATACTCCTAGGACTCAAGCCTCAAACAATTCAACATTCTTAAGAAGGTGGAAACAACAAATGCCTCATAATTATGAAAATAACAAATTTGGAGCCATCATGTACTCAAGCATTTGATCCATTGTAGGTGACCACATACATCTAAGAAGGCCTAAAATGGTGATTTGCTATTTAAGGAAGACTTGAAAAAAATTAAACCCATAACTTTGTGAATGCAAGTCTCATCATGTTAGATTTATCACAACAATTACTTCAAGGAGGGAGTTTTTTTTCTTTTAGAGGATAAATTCTTTTGACCCAAAGCTATGAACCAGTGAGGTCAAAAATAGGGATGTCATCGCCAATATAAACACTCGACAATGACACCCCAATGGGGTTTGAACATTGGTGGAAAAAATAACATCACTACATTTAAACCATCACACTATGCTAGTACCAATATTTCAAGGGGTAAGTTCATTATGCATGCAAGAAGATAATCTCTAGGATTGAATACCAAATAAAAATGCCAATTTTTCATAATGTCATGTTTTCCTTGGATTCTTCAACTAGGAAGGTTGGAATTGATCTTCATTTATTTCTCAGCTAGCTCTTCAACATTGAGTAACAAGTTTTCTCAAAGTCCTCCAAGTCAACATTCATTAAAGGTAATCAAGTGCAAAGAGAAAAATAGTCAAACACTTGATAAATATTGCTAAAGCAATCCATAAACATACATAAAAAAATATTGATTTTAGAGCATTCCTTTAATTAAAAAATAATAATTTTCAATCTCTTTCAATATTGTCAAATTTCAGTCTAAATAGATTTTCTGAGTCAAGCTTTGCAAGGGTGCATAGTGGCATTTTTATAGAATTTGGGTCTTGTAGACACTGAAAATTGTCCTTCGCTTATGAACCCACCTTTTCATATCAATTCCTCCTTCTACTTGCATTATTTAATTATCTTTTAAGGTCATATTTCTCTATCAATTAAATAATTCTTTCATTTTTTTCCTTTATTCGTCACTAATTAGCCCCTTCCTTTCTATAATTAAATAAATGTTTATTTATTTAATTATTGTCATTTTTCTACTATAATTAAATAATTATTCTAATTATTTAACTATTCATTATCCTTTTCTTCTATAATTAAATAAATTTTATTATATAATTATTTAATTTTCTCCAACAACCTCTTTTTCTATGCCAACCTCATTATCCATGCCATTCTTATCTTCTCATATCTTATTCATTTTCCACCCTTGATTGAATTATCTTATAATTCAATCTTGGCCATTAATTCTTACCATTTCCCTAATTTTGCCACAACCCTATTTCATACTACAACTTTCAATCTTGGCCATTGATTAAGACATCTTATTGACATCGAATTTCAAGTATCCTTATGCTGCAAAAATAAGTCTTGAATCATTCATCTTTTTCTATCTATCATTATTCATCTATCATCTCCATCTCAATGTTATGCTGCTGAATTGAGCAACCAACATATCAAATCAATTGAATCATTCATCCATCATTGCGTCTATTTGAAATATTGAAGATTTAGATTAGGTAATGCATGTTATTGTTTTATCATTTTTATTTTATCCAATTTTTTTACATACAGATCTAAGTGGGACATTCTAGGTAAATGACATTAACAATCATGGTTGTCACAAATTCAGCTTGGCTTGAATATATCCATTCTGGCCTTATCAAATGTTAGAGAGGCAAGAAGATAAACTACACCATTAATTTCTCATTCGGATGGGCCATCTGTTGGAAGTGTCAAGGTTCTGAGAGGGGGGGTGAATCAGAACCTTATTGTTTTATTTCAAGATTCCTTACAATTTTTTTCAATAAGCAACTTATAACAGAATATATACAATCTATGCAGGAGAAATGTAAGCATTCATCATAAGTATAAAGTAATGAAACTCACAAACATGAAGAAACACCAAATTTGTGCCGAGTGGAAAACCCTCCAAAATCTCATGATTTTGTCATAGGGAGAAAAACCACTCCATGAACCTGTATCTTTTATTGATTCCAACCCTTTACAATCGGCAGTCACTACTGCTCAGAAATTTAATACAACTCATATACATATACAAATGTGTATATATCACTCGTACATGTACACAAGTTTATGATCAAAACTTTCAAAACCACTTATCCTCAGATACATATATATATATATATATATATATATATATATATATATATGTTTTTACACACACACATACATGCATCTAAAGATTACAAGTGTTATATATGAACTTCGAAACAGAACAGTTACATATTTCTAACTGAACCAGTTAGAATCTGTTCAACAAACTTCCTCTTAAAATGCTTTACGAAAAAATAGTTTCAGATTACGAATTTGATTCAGTCAAAAACTGATAATCATTAAGCATCATTTTTGAGATATTCGAAGACGGTTTCCATAACGACATTTTGCTTTGCAATTGACAAAGAAACGTTTACACATTTCCTGTTGTTTTGAACCATCAATAAACTGTATATAATACCCTGGGTTTAAAACCCCAAAAAAATTATTCAAACTTCTAAAAACTGCATAGCCATATTCCGAGTTTGAGACCCTCTTTAGAAGTGAACAAGAATGTAAAACCTTCATACCTGTTATGCCCAAGATTCTGCCCGGCAAAACCTCATACCTGTGAAACTCAAGACTCTGTCCGTCCTTAAGAAGTTTCTTTCTTCTTTAAATTTGTCCTAGAACCTCATACATGAGCAAAAATCGAATATATAAGAAAACTTTTATTCTTTCTGAGAAAGATAAATGTATAGACCTGAAACTTCATTTGAAATAAAAAAACAAACAATGAACCTGCCTGTATCCATCAAACGACTTTCCTGTTTCGCACAAAAATATCTTGAACCAATAGATTACTTCCTGTTTTGCAGAATGAATTCAACTTGCAGAAACAAAACGCAACAAAAACCGTTTGCTCAGATTAAACCGATACCCACAACCTTAACCAATTTTAACCAAAATTTGGAGTCCGCCATGCAAAGTCAATACTTGGCGAGAAAGGACTAAACAACATAAATAATGCATTCAGACTTGTCAGATTACGGTCAATCACAGCTGCCGACAACATTATAATACCTTTTCAAATTTTTGCTTTAATCAAATGCCATCATATATTCCATAAAAAATGCCACGCCAAAATACAACCTTTCCTTACAACTGCCACATGTATAATATTTTGCCAACAAAGCAGATGACGGATCTGCCACGTTTTGAAATGGTTAACAATCTCCCCCATTTTTGATGCAAAAATTTTCACCATTTCATAAAATAAACTGAAATACCATGCTGATTATAAATAAGATAATGAACTGAAATACCATGCTGATTCACCATGAAAACATGATAAACCTATGAACCAAGTGCACCTGATCAAACCAAAAACTTCTGTGCCAAAACAAAACTGTGAAAAACTACTGTGCCAAAACAAAACAACCTGATCCAAATCAAACCCCTGATCCAAATCAAACCTGTGAAAACTGAACCTGTGCCAAATCAAACCTGTGGAAAACCTGTGAAAACTGAACCTATGCCAAATCAAACCTGTGGAAAAAACTTGATCAAATTGATTACTCCCCCAAAATTTATGCATCAAAAATCGAACCATCTGCTTTTCATAAATGTTTTCTGTGAAAGAAGCAGAAACCTAACACAGAATATGAAAAGTAAAAAGAACTTATTCCAGCATGGATTGAGAGAAGACTCCCAATCGAATTCTGAACTGTTCAAACAATTCTCTAGGCAGAGCTTTGGTAAAAATATCAGCAACTTGTAATTTAGAAGGTACATGAATAAGAATGACCTCATTTGATGACACATGTTCGCGAATAAACTACAATTTGATGGCAACATGCTTAGTTCTAGAATGCATAACAGGATTTTTTGAAATCTGAATAGCACTAGTATTGTCACAAAGGATTTTCAGAGGTTTTTGAACATGAACACCCAAATCTGAAAGCTGATAAGACATCCAAATTAACTGAGTACAACATGTTGTTGCAGCAATAATTTCAGATTCAGCAGTAGAAATAGTGACACATTCTTGTTTTTTACTGTGCCAAGCAACTAACCGATCACCTAAGAAAAATGCAGCACCACTAGTACTTCGTTGATCATCTTTACATCCACCCCAATCAGCATCTGTATAACCAATGAGTGCAAAATCATCATTTTTGGAATACCACAAACCATAATCCAAAGTACCTTGTAAATATTTAAAGATACGGTGAACAACATTGAGATGAGATTGACGAGGAGCTGCTTGATATCTAGCAACTTGACATACAGAGTGCATTATATCTGGTCTAGAAGCAGTAAGATATAAAAGACTCCCTATCATAGACCGATACTCCCTTTGATCAACAAGAGGAGATTCATCAATTTTCATCAACTTACATCAAGTTTCCATTGGTGTACCAACTGGATTACAAGTATCCATTTGAAACCTTTTAAGCATTTCCTTAGCATATTTCAGTTGAGAGATAAACAAACCATGTTCAAGCTGAGAGACTTGAATTCCCAAGAAAAATGTCAAAGGTCCTAACATAGACATCTCAAATTCAGACTCCATGATTCCTGAAAAAGTTTGAGCTAAATGATCATTAGTAGAACCAAAAATAATATCATCTACATATATTTCAATAGCCAATAAATTTTCATTGTCCATTTTTGTATACAAAGTGCTGTCCACATTTCCTTTAATGAATCCATTTGCAATTAGATGTTTATCTAATCTGGAATACCAAGCTCGAGGAGCTTGTTTTAAACCATATAAGGCCTTTTTGAGACGAAGAACATAATCAGGCTTGTCAGAAGATTCGAAACCTTCTGGCTGTTCCATATAAACTTCCTCCTCAAGATATCCATTTAAGAAAGCAGTTTTGACATCCATTTGGTAAACAATGAAATTTTTATGAGTGGCATATGCAAGAAAAATTCTGATTGATTCCATCCTTGCAACTGGTGCAAAGGTTTCACCAAAATCAACTCCTTCTTGTTGTGCATATCCTTTGCAAACAAATCTGGCTTTATTTCTGATCACTACACCTTCCTCATTTAGTTTATTGCGGAATATCCATTTTCCACCAATAACATTTTTACCATCAGGTCTGGGAACAAGTTCCCAAGTCTTGTTTTTCTCTATCTGATTTATTTCATCTAGCATAGCATTTTTCCAACTAGGATTTGATAGGGCTTCAGTTACATTCTTTGGTTCAAAATCTGCTATCAAACAAAATTGTTCAGCAATATTTACTTGTTCTCCTATTTTGGCTTTTCTTCTAGTTAAAATTCCTTTATCAATATCTCCAATAACTTGAGACTCAAGATGTCTCTTAGCTATTATTCTAGAAGATGTTTTTAACTTTGATCCATCACTAGTGATTTTAGAATTGGAACAATTTTCTGATTCTATTTTTCCTGCAAGTTCATCTTCATCATCAGTTTCAACTTTATCTTGTTCACAATTTTCATTATGAAAACTTTCTGATTCTTGAAAAGATAAACTTTCATATTCTTCTTTGTCATTATAGCATACAGATGTTTCATCAAACATAACATTTATAGCTTCTACAATTTTGTTCAGCCTTTTATTATAACATTTATATGCTTTGTTATGTGTAGAGTACCCAAGAAAAATCCCTTCATCAAATCTTGAGTTAAAGTTTTCTAGAGAATCATCATTCTTTCTGATAAAACATTTGCAACCAAATATTTTAAAATTCTTAACATTTGTCGTTTTCCCATACCATAATTCATATGGTGTATAAGCTGTTCTAATTGACCACAGCTGAAGCATTTAGGTTTGCTTTTATATTTCTTTGCCATTCTTTTAACCAGTAATGCTTCTAAAGCATCAGTTAGATCTGAATCACTCTCATCATTCTTTTCAACCTTAAAGGCTGATTCTTTTGATGAAGAACTAGCTTGATTGCTAATTCTCATTTCATATGCAGTTAGAGTTCCTTGAAGTTGATGTAAGGTCATTTTTGAAAAACTTTTCTTTTCTTCTAATGTAGAAATTTTTGTTTCAAATTTAGGTAGAACTGACCTAATAACCTTTGAAACAACATCATGTTCTTCTATGTCTTCACCTAGACCCTTCCTGGCATTCACAACTTCCTCAACTCTTAAAAAATATGCAGCAATGGTTTCATCCTCACTCATTTTCAGATTGTCAAACTAAGTTTTAAGAGTAATCAGTTTAGATTCTTTAACCTTATCATCTCCTTGATAGATAGTTTCAAGTTTTACCCATATATCATTTGCAGATTTGCAATAAATGACTTTGGCAAAGACATCTCTAGTAAGACCACAAAGAAGAGCATATCTAGCCTTCTTATCTAATTCAAATTTTAGTTTCTCATCAGCATCAGTAGGGACTGACGCTGGAACAGTGTATTTTGTTGTTACTACATCCCACATCCTTACATCTAGAGAATGTATAAATGCTTCCATTTTAACTTTCCAGAAAACATAATCATTTCCATCAAATAAAGGTGCCCTATTAAGGAAAGCACCTTCAGAATGTGCCATAACTTCCAATAACCAAGGATCAATTCCTAAAGGGAATCCTATGCTCTGATACCACTTGTTGGAAGTGTCAAGGTTCTGAGAGGGGGGGTGAATCAGAATCTTATTGTTTTATTTCAAGATTCCTTACAATTTTTTTCAATAAGCAACTTATAACAGAATATATACAATCTATGCAGGAGAAATGTAAGCATTCATCATAAGTATAAAGTAATGAAACTCACAAACATGAAGAAACACCAAATTTGTGCCGAGTGGAAAACCCTCCAAAATCTCATGATTTTGTCATAGGGAGAAAAACCACTCCATGAACCTGTATCTTTTATTGATTCCAACCCTTTACAATCGGCAGTCACTACTGCTCAGAAATTTAATACAACTCATATACATATACAAATGTGTATATATCACTCATACATGTACACAAGTTTATGATCAAAACTTTCAAAACCACTTATCCTCAGATACATATATATATATATATATATATATGTGTGTTTTTACACACACACATACATGCATCTAAAGATTACAAGTGTTATATATGAACTTCGAAACAGAACAGTTACATATTTCTAACTGAACCAGTTAGAATCTGTTCAACAAACTTCCTCTTAAAATGCTTTATGAAAAAACAGTTTCAGATTACGAATTTGATTTAGTCAAAAACTGATAATCATTAAGCTTCATTTTTGAGATATTCGAAGAAGATTTCCATAACGACATTTTGCTTTGCAACTGACAAAGAAACGTTTACACATTTCCTTTTGTTTTGAACCATCAATAAACTGTATATAATACCCTGGGTTTAAAACCCCAAAAAATTTATTCAAACTTCTAAAAACTGCATAGCCATATTCCGAGTTTGAGACCCTCTTTAGAAGTGAACAAGAATGTAAAACCTTCATACCTGTTATGCCCAAGATTCTGCCCGGCAAAACCTCATACCTGTGAAACTCAAGACTCTGTCCGTCCTTAAGAAGTTTCTTTCTTCTTTAAATTTGTCCCAGAACCTCATACATGAGCAAAAATCGAATATATAAGAAAACTTTTATTCTTTCTGAGAAAGATAAATGTATAGACCTGAAACTTCATTTGAAATAAAAAAACAAACAATGAACCTGCCTGTATCCATCAAACGACTTTCCTGTTTCGCACAAAAATATCTTGACCCAACAGATTACTTCCTGTTTTGCAGAATGAATTCAACTTGCAGAAACAAAACGCAACAAAAACCGTTTGCTCAGATTAAACCGATACCCACAACCTTAACCAATTTTAACCAAAATTTGGAGTCCGCCATGCAAAGTCAATACTTGGCAAGAAAGGACTAAACAACATAAATAATGCGTTCAGACTTGTCAGATTACGGTCAATCACAGCTGCCGACAACATTATAATACCTTTTCAAATTTTTGCTTTAATCAAATGCCATCATATATTCCATAAAAAATGCCACGCCAAAATACAACCTTTCCTTACAACTGCCACATGTATAATATTTTGCCAACAAAGCAGATGACGGATCTGCCACGTTTTGAAATGGTTAACACCATCAATTCAATTAAACTCAAAGTACATGATAATATTGAAAAATGACACAATCACACTAAGACAGACAAGTGACGAGATTAAACTCTGTCACATGTATTAAATAGTGGTAAATATCAACTATGTAAATTGATCACAAGAAGACAATATAATAAGACAACCAAATGTGAGTGCCTTGATCAATTGCAATATATAAACATTGTTTAGTCTACAAATTTATTTAGATATGGAAGGCTTATGCATAGAAGCACAAGAGTGGATAAATTAGATATAACAGCTTGGGTCTAAGGAATAGAAATCTGATCGTGAGCAAATAGGAGTGAGATAGATCGCAAAGAGGGATTCATGTGACAAGAAAATACTTATATGATTAAACAAGCATGGGATGCAAAACAAAAGAACAAACACATGAAAATCAAATGGGGTTGAAGCTCAGCGACTTAATCATAAGAATCATGAAAACTTGAAGACATGAATAAGAAAACAAAAAACACACATAGAAACTTTGTTTAAAAAAAATGTCTTGAATTGGTAAGCAACAGAGCTCAAGATTTGAATCAAAGGAACTAGAGTTAAAGAAAGGGGGTCCCCCCTGTTCGTGAGGAGCTGGGCCGTACTGCACAAGTTGGCGAACCACATTTTCCACAATTTATATTTTTTAGACACTGCAATGATTTTCAATATATTAAAAAAATGAAAAGGAGGTTACAACAATATTTCGCACTTTTTAAACATTAAATATTGAAAGGGTTTCACTCACGTTTTACAACTAGTAAACTATTTACTGTTAACTGATAAAAATAAAATAAAACGTAGTTTACAGCAATATGTCACACTCTTTAAACATTAAAGGGTTTCACCAACATTTTACAACTAGTAAACAGTCTACCGTCAACTGTTATAAGCAATTTGATTTTTGATAATGACCGACATTTCATTGTTTTTCTTTTGGTAAATAAGAGGCCAAGGCCAAAAATATTTATAAATCAAGATTAATACAACTAGTATCATATAATATGCAGTTTATATGAAACTTTAAAATGTTACATTTAAAGACCGTTTCTGAACATTCTTTCCATATAGTCTTAAATATATCTTCAATAAGAAGATATTAAACAACCTGTAAAAGAACAACAAAAACATAAACCCTCAACCATTTACTTTTTCCTGTTGCCTAGCAGACTTCGAGTGATGAACATCTCAAGAGGATTTAAGAATAACCACATTTTCCATCATTTTCTAACCACCAATTTTCTTCGAAGCCTTCCACTGCTAACTTAGATAACTCATCAGCCTCCTTGTTTGCCTCCCTATAATTATGGTTGATGATGTAGCACTCAAAATAAGCTAAAATTGTCATTATTCTGTTCAGAAGAGCTTTTAATCTCCAATTTGGAGTCGCTGCTAATCTTACTGCATTGACCGTTATGACTGAGTCTCCTTCAAGCTCAAGTTTTATAACTTTCCTATTTTTACATTCAATTAGTCCAAGATATAATACATTGAATTCTACAATATTATTAGTATCTTTCGGAAGGAGAACTGCTATCTTACCAATGGTGAAGCCCTTGTGATCTCTGATCTCTGATTATGAAATTGACAAAGTTTGTAAAAGATGAGATTTAAAAATGCAGGAGTAGAGCATGTGGAGGGCAATATGTTTGAGCAAATTCCTCCAGCAAACGCAGTTTTTATGAAGGTATGTTTCTAAATTCTATCGAATGCAAATGGAATTTCACTTTTGAAATGCTGCTTGTACAATCTACTTTTGCTGGTTTTTCTGCAGTGGATTTTGCATGACTGGGATAACGAACAGTGGGTAAAACTCTTAAAAAGCTGCTACAAAGCAATACCAGAGGATGGGAAAGTATTAATTGTGGATGCAGTTGTTGATGAAGAAAAAGGGACGAAGAGACGAGCAGGATTATTGTTTGATATGTGTATGATGGCTGCTACTCCCGGTGGAAAAGAAAGAACAAGCAACGAATTTAAGGACCTGTTTTACAAAGCAGGGTTCAAGAGTTACCGGATCATTAAATTACGTTTCCTTCAAGCACTCATAGAAATTTGCTAATAGTAAGTGGGGAGGAGCGACAACTACTTTCCAAGTAATAATAATAGAAAATGGGGATATATGTATGACAGTTTAAAATCATATGCAGTATTTCTTACCGGACAAGATTGAAATTACCTTTCATTCAGTATTGTTACTTTTATAAGCAAGTAGTAATCTTGAATGATGTGATAAAATATGTTTTGTAATTTTGCAGCAATGACTAATATATGTACAATTGATTTTCTAAAATTTCCATGGAATGCAAACTTTTGATCATGCAAAATAACAGTCATTACAATTAAATTTATTTAATAATTTAAATGATTCTTCTTTTATATTTCCTAACTTCACAAGCTAATTTTACTGTTAAACATTTTCTACTGCAGATGAACAAGAAATATGATTCTAATTGCTTTCTTACAAATTACCATAGCTAAAATTTTCCATAAAATTTAGAAATAAAAAGAGGCTGGTAGGGCCATGTACTTGGCTGCTGAAAGAGTTATCTCATAGAGTTCGAGATGCGCTTCAACTGAAGACTCCCAGCGAGCCATAGTTGTCTAATTACAAATTTATATATCGTTAATTTTAGAGTTGACCAATTTCATACACAAATAATTTAAAACATTCCTTAAATAAAAAGAGTCTTATTTTTTAACACTACCCATCATATATCTGCAAAAATTCAATAGAAAAAATAATCATTTTATTTCAATCTTGAATACAGAAAAAAATATAATAGGGGAGAGGGGCCTATAGTGGAGCGGGGTCCAATATTGGGGATAGAAGTAGTTCTTAGTGGGCCCCATAGTGGAGCACCTTAATATCCAATTGCAAAACACTTTTTGTCCATATAGTACATAAACTGAAATCATGTGATGCCACATTAGCGCACCAATAAAACATGACTTAGTGCACCTCTCACTTTTTTTTTTGGGCCTTTTTGGATACCTCAACAAAAAGCATGCTGATGTGGCATCATATTTGATGATGTGACCCTAAAATGAAATATAGAAGCATGTGAGTTGCCAAATAAACTGTTGCACAAAATTGGAAGTGATAGGATTTTGACAAACGTGAAGTTAGGATGCTCCACTATGGGTCCCTCGCCCCTAATCACTCACAAATCTAAACATATACAAAACGAAAATAGAGTTGGAGATTTTTTAGCTAAAATTGTGAGTTAGGGCAACATGGAAATTTCCTTGATCTAAGAGTGGGAATGAATTTTAGTTTACATTTACTAATTATAAAACCCATTTTTTTAAAAGCGGGATCTCGTTTATTAAAAAGCGGGATCCTATTTTTGGCAAGCCGATTTTGTTTTTTTCCTAAGGAAAAACTTCCACATTTCGTGGACTCATCTTTGTGCTTTTACCCTTTTACTCTAAGTTAATTCTTACTACCTCATCACATTTTTTGTTATCGTTTGACAGGAAACAAACTTCCATTTTCCAACCTTTTCGGTGCACATTTTTCTATAAATAGCAATGTCTGCCTTGCAAAAATCATCTTTTGGGTTTAGCATTAAGTTGGTGAGTCCTTTCTGTGGCATTTTTGCTTTGTGAGTTTGATTATTTTTGCTTCCATCATGAGCGGTCTAGGAACCACAATTCAGCTTACGAGTCAAAAATTGCAAGTGTACTTCATTGGAGAGATTAGAATTGATAGGATCAAGTGTCTGTTGAGTACAAATAATTTCCTAGAAATTGTGGCATTTAAGTGGGTTCTCAGAAGAGACTATGTCAAATACCAGAACCAACTGCATTGTAACATGAACATCATTTCCTGGTTTGTGGCTTCTTTGCTTGACCTGGACATTGCTAAGCCTTGGATCATTGAGCTTTTCCATCTCATGTCTGACTCAGCATATCTGGGCAGGTTGGGTGAGATCGTTCAGGTGGCCATTCCTAGCTTTGGCATCTCGACGACGATGGATATCCAAAGGCACATGGATAACGCAAAAGTACTACCCTGGCTTCCCTTCCTCAATGGCTTTCGCACCATGGACCTAGAACGGCATCGCTAGTGGTCCCATCCTGCGGCTACTTTCCTCTTAAAGTTGCACCATGTGGAGCGTGTCAATGGCGTCAAGTGGATGACCAAATTTGAGCACCTGGTCTACAGTCCTAGTGTCGAGGACTAAGCCTGTGCAACACTAGTGTGACGAAAAAAACCCTCCTGCTATGTGTTTGTGAACCCTAGAAGTACCAAAAAATTTGTCCATCGCTACCTCGGAGGTTGCATTTTTTGTTGTTTCAATACCACCTCCCTTTTTTATGTAACTTTTTTCTTTTTGAAAGGAGAAGATTTTCAAGCTTCTCTCGAAACCTCAGGCTCAAAATCTCATACAATATTGTAAATGATCTTCTATGAATATAATATATAGTACTTTATGTTATTTCTATTGTTCACACTCATGGCTTTATTTGCAAAAAAGAATGTTTTTTACAAAAATGTACATATGGTACATAACTGTAAATTTTATGAATTGTGTGTACCTAATTAAATAGTTTTAGATGAATACCATTCACTAGTATGTCAAAAACATTTCCATTCATGTCTACTAGCTCGTACGCATTCTTTTCTTTACATTTGTGGATGTGGAAGGGACCCTTCCATAGTGAATCAAATTTTGCATGCTACCTCAGTTTTTCATCTCGTTCATTGTACTTCAGCACAAGACTCAACTCCCTAAAATCAAGGTCAGAGACCTTTTTATCAAACCAACGTTTAACTACCTGTTGTCATTTGACCATGGTGTCGAATTCCCTTTCCCTTTTTTCCTCAAGGCTTAGAAGTTCTACCAGCCTCACCTCCATCCCACTGTCCTCCTCAACTTCCAAGGATTTTAGCAGTTGCAATGCCAAAATTTCCATGGAAATGGGTAGAACTACCTCTTTTCCATACACTAACTCATAAGGGGAGGTTTTCAAAATCTTCTTAGGCATAATTCTGTTGGCCCATAAGGTCACTTGCAGATGCTTGTTCCATTCTTTCTGGTGTTTCAACCTGATGCACTTTATCAACCTAATCAAGTTCTTGTTAGTTGACTCTGCTAACCCATTTCCCTGCGGGTAGTAATTGGATGAACTCTTGAGGTAGACCCCATTCTTAAGAGATAAATATGGCATCTCAAAGCCCATGAAGGCTCGTGCCAGTGTCTAAGATGATGGTTTTTGATGAACCAAACCTTGCAACCAATTCTTCGAGAAAATTGACAATCTTTGCTTTTGTTGTGTTCTTTAGTGGAATAGCCTCTATCCATCTCAAGTGTGAAATAGTCAGTGGTCGTGAGTATCCATATGTTCCATGTGTTGGAGATGGGATTGATCATTCTGATAAAATCCAAACCCCATTATGCAAAGGGTTCCTTAGTCATGATTGGGCTCAATGGCATGATGGAGTTCTTCTGCTTGTCGATGAAATACTAGAACTGGGTGCATCTTCACATGAGATGATGGAATTTGAAGAACATTGTAGGCTAGTAATAGCCTACACACATTATTTTCAAGGCAAAAGTCTTGGAGAAGAAGTGTCCACCTTTGGGACTATTATGGAACTCATTTAGGATCCTTTCAACTTGTGGCTTGTCCATGCAATGGAGGAGGACTCCATCGTAGTTTATTTTAAACATAGCCCCCTCAATCAGTACATACATGGCATGCCTTGAAACTGGTAGTAACATCATTTGTGAGGTGGGATGTCGATCAAATATTTCCTGGTCTACATAAATCATGTTCGATTAGCCACCCATGATTTTTTGGACTCGAATTGGTTTACACAAACCTGGTCGGTCTCTTCTTCTACCTGAGGGCCCAATTCTCGCATGAGGTATTCACAAAGACCTCTTCCTCAGACTCGCTTGGTTGGTCAGATGTCCACATCATATTCCAAGATCTTGGCAATCTAGTTAGCCCTCATTTCAGTTATCTTTCCCTTGGTGATGTACTCTTGAATGTTGGGATGGGTAACAAGGATTGTTATTTTTCTTGTTGATACCAGATGTCAAAATTTTTAGAGGCTTTTGATAATGGAAAAGGCCTACTTTTCAACAAAGATATACCTGGTCACATATCCTTTGGGAGTCCTTAAGTGGAAAGAGATGGGATGCTCTTTGCTTCCCTCTTTATCCTTTTGAGTGAGCACCAAAGCTATGCTATGTTGACCATTATAAACATACAACATGAATTCTTTGGAAAATTTTGGGTTAGCTAATACGAGAACTATAGAAATAGCTACCTTAATCTACTTGATGACAAGCTTTCCTTTCAAGTTCCATTTAAATGTTAAACCCTTCTTTAACAGTAGTGTGATGGGTCTCACAATGCCTGTGAAATCCAAAATAAACTGGCTGATGAAGTTGATTTTCCCTAGGAAAGGCTACAACCCCTTCTGATTGGCAAGCAACGGTAGTTCCACTATAGTCCTCACCCTTTTTGGGTCTATGGCTATTCCTTCTTTTGATACCACAAAGCCAAGCAACTTTCCTTGTGGTATGTCAAAAACGCATTTTTTGGGACTTAAGAAAATCTTGAACTATTGGCACTTTTGGAAAACCATTTCCAAATGATCAAAATGATCATCTTTTGATTTGGAAAAATTGGTCAGGTCATCCAAATATATTAGAATGATCTCATTGATCAATCCTTTGAAGGCAATATCTATGCTCGTTGAAAAGTGGCACCGACATTAGAGAGTATGAAGGGAATCTTTGCATATGCCAAGGTTCCCCACTTAGTGGTCAACATTGTTTTATGCTAGTCTTCTTTGTTTACATAAACTTGGTTATAGCCCAAGAACCATCAAGTAGCGAGAACATCTTCGATCTAGCCACGGTCTATAGAATTTGCTTTGTTCATGGCAAAGGATAATGATCCTTTAGTGAGGCCTTGTTAAGTTTTGAAAGTCCACACAAAGTTGTATGTCATCATTCATCTTCCAGACCGAGACTAGATTGAACACCCAAGTAGAATGCTTAATCGAATAGATGATCTTGGAATCAATAAGCTTGGTAAGTTCCTATGCCAATAAGGCTTCTACTTTTGGGTTAACTAGCCTTTGTTTTTTTAGATGGGCTTTGAGCCTTAAGCTAAGTCGATAGTATGTTGAAGAAGGCAAGGATCATATCCCTTGAGGTCATCATAGGTCCAGGCCATGACTCTATCATATTTAGCATATTCCTTTCAACCTTTCCTTGTCAACCTGCTGGACGTTTCTTCCAACTTTTAGCCTCTTGCCACCTTTGATGTCGAGGTCTTCATAGTCTCCCTCATCAGCTATGAATCTTCATTTATTATTTCTTATTTCTTTGCAGTTGAAAAGATTCTCAAGATAAATCAAGCCTCATGGGAGCTTATTGCCTTTTAGTTGAACTGCCTTTCCTTCGGCAATCTCTCCAACTTCAGACCTTGAGTGCTCAGAATATTTCCTCAAATTTTGTAGGAAGGTGGTAATTTGAGTGTTATCCTCAAAAACCTATCAGTTCTAATCATTGTCGGGTATTGATGGTCGGATGATAGTATGCACTACATGTTGATTTTTAAAGGTTGATCCAGGGGTTGGCTTAAATTATGAACCAATAGAAGCCATCGAATCCATGAAAAAATTATAATTTTGCAGGATAACTTGTATGTTGAAAGCTTTGAGACCTTCAATCAAGTCCCACATTTTGTGCCAATAGGACCTCATCCTTATATTTTTGGTGGCAGGTGATCCCATAATAATAGTTTACACTTTCTGGGAGATCCTGATTTTTGCTGAAATCACATATTTTTAGAAAATATAATGATTTAAGCCTTGAAAAGTTCTATTTAAAGGATTCCAATTGAAGGGGGTTTGATCAAACCACCTCAGATCAAATCCCCTTGGATAGAACCCCTCTAGTTTTAAACCATACTTATAACGGAGTCTCATTTACACCTATCAAAATGCTAATAAAAACCACTTTTGATTTACCTTTTGGGGGATCAAATGAATTCTTTTAAAATTTATTTTTTGTAAGTATGTAGTCCTTATTATAAGCTTCCCAAAAAGTATAATTTTAAATAAATTTAATTTGATTATTATATTTATTTTTTATTTCTTGTGAATATAGGTTTTTCATCGAAAATCAAGCTCTCTAATCTTCACATGTGGAAAAATAGCAAATTATCAAAAAAAATCTGAAATATATCTATGCACTAGATATTGATGTCCTTGATCCAACAAAAAAAAAAATTGAATTTCGATACATACAAAAAAGTTATGTTTTAGCTAGTAAATCATGTCTAAATTATAACTAGTTTGAATTTGATTTAACTTAATTAAGAAAAAATTATTCAATGAAATGCTATGAAACCAATTCCATGCACTAGATATCATAGTTACAAATCTAAATTCAAAAAAAATAGAATTTTATCCTTCATATAAAAAAAAAATTATGTGTTAGACAGTAACATAACTCTTTAAAAATGGTGTTTACTATTAAAAACTAGATTTTGAAGGAGATGGAAAAAGAAGTGCAATCTGATTCCAAAAATTTTGAAAAAAATATATTTAGAATCTACAGACAAAATGTCACAAATCACTAGTTTGCATCAACTTCAATTTTTCATGGTTTAGCCGCTATAGGTGCCTGAAAGTGACGATTTAGTTAAAAAAATTCAATTCAATGTCCAGCTTAGCTAAAAATTGTAAACTAGTATTGTGGGATCACCCTGGTCACCTTTTTGCGGACCTAGCTTATGACCAGCTCTGAATCTCCAAACACTTGTATTCTCTTCATGCCCATCCACTTGGCTAGAGTCAAACCGTGGACTAGAGATTCATATTTTGCATCGTTATTTGAGCACAAGAACTAGAAATAAAAAGCTCTGAGGATCTCCAACCTGGTTGGAGACACTAGTCGGACACCGGCTCTAGAACTTATTTTGCACATTTAGAACCTTCAAAATGTAGTGTCCACAAACTATTATCGCCTGGTCCGTTGAGCTTCTCCTATTCCTTCACCAATTTTGGGAGGGCTTGATCTTCAACGAAAATCATGTAGGTTCCTAAACCAGTAGCATGGAAATTCCTGAATGGGTCAGAATCAATGAACTGGTTGAGCAGGACCTCCTCCTTAGGAATCCAATTACTGTTTCCTCCTCATCTTCCAACATTTTCATGCAATACATCTTTTTTAGGAGGTATGTGTGGCTTCAAAGCTCAATATCACGTTATCTGCTATACATGTTTAGGGTGCAAAGATTCAAACAAGATCTTTATCTTCACCTATGCTTCATTGGCAGTATCAAATGGGACCAATCAAGTGTTAAGTATCCACCAAGCTTTATCATGAAGTCCCTTGAAAGACACATTTCGAAAACAGGGGATATGTCAATTATGGCCACCTCTTGCATGATAGTTTGGCTCGAACATGAGAATAGGGTCAAAGGGAGATCCTTGAGGCATTTGATAGTCGAGACCTTCTTCCCATATAATTGCATGATCCCTTTCTCAAGAGGTTCATATTTAAGATTCAAAGCATCAGCCACTTGTTTGGGCATCATCGTGGTGCTAGCTCTTGAATCAATCATATTATTGTGCAAAAGCTTATCTCCCACAATAAGCATTAAAAATAAGGGAGCGGGCTTTGGTTTTCTTACCTCCTTTACATTTTTATTATCTACGACATTTATTAATGTCATAGCTCCTGAGGGTTGGGGGTCTGATGCAGGCCCTTTTCCTCTATCTTGGTTACATGGTGGGATCATATCTTCTCGTGGTGACTTTTCTTCATTTTTCAATGCCACTTGGAGCAAGATCTGCTTCAATATTGAATATAACGTCCCACATGGATACGTTGGTAGGCGCCTTCCTTAGTTGTTCTACCACATTAATTGTTCTAACTGGCAGGACCTTGGGCTTAAATGGTGGTGTTTCCTTCACCTTATGGAAAGGTCAGTCTAACATAGATGGGCTCAAGGCTTTGTCCATATCCTTTTGTGGAAATGGTCGAGCCTGCAACTGTTGAGTGGATCACATCTTTGATTCTTGTTGTACTTGTGGCTATGGTCATTGTGGCTATGGCAATTTTGGAGTTTGTTGAACGTACTCACCAATGAGTCTTCTCTTGGATCGCATATTGTAATATGATTGTACCTGTAGACATGTCAAATTAGCATTATGCATCACATTCGCTCATCAAATAAATAAATCAAGTTTATTTGTCAATCTCCTAAAGTCATCAGCTTAAATCAAATAAATCAAACTTATCATCAACCTCTTTAATCAAATAAATCAAACATCCATCATAATGCATTTCCATCCTTCTTGATTTAAATAAATCAAATATTTATCTCAAAAATGTCAAAACACCCTAATCATCATCTTAGCTAATTAATCCTGATTAAATCTAATCTAATGCATGTCACATCCTAACCACTTGCATTCTCTAGATTTGGCCACTTGCACATGAAAGTGCATTTAATTGATTTATCAAAATCTTTATTTTCAACTTGGCATAAAGGGAGAATATTCTCCAAGTTTGAATCTCCCCCCAAGTGGACATGTACACTCAACAGAGCATTTATGAGGCCTTACATGTCTCTTACATGTCCCCTTCCAAAGGTCAAACGCAGCATTCATTGCAAAATTTGAATTCAAATTTTCCCTCTCATGGGCACATTTCCCTAATCTTGCACATACATCAACCAATCACATGATGACAAGTGTCCTTCTTTCATTGGCTTGATCTTTGTCCCACATTGGTCCATTTTCAACACTCTTAGCATTTGAAAATCTATAAAATAGAGGCTTCATCTTTTATCAAATCCTTCACAACCTCCACAATCGTTATGCAAAGTCACTCTCTTGGTTTGAGAACTGATTTTGTTCATCCACTCCACAATCTTAACATTTCATCTCCAAGATCATGCAAGGTCACTCTCTTCATTTGAGAAATGATCTTGTCCATCATTATCATTAGCTTATCAATCAAGGATTGGGAAAGGGTCACTAGCACATGTGACACCAATCCACTATAAGATGCTAGTTTGATCATTAGAATAATGCCTTTCTATGTTTTGCTTGTTTCTTTGGCATCATTCTTATGATTAGATGAATCTTATAGGGGATCTTTTGTTTGCTTTGGTTTACTAACAACACTAAGGGTTTTTGTTTTTGATCCAATGCAGATTTAGGGTCCTACATAATGGCGCTAGAAGGAGGGCTGACCTCCAACAATTTCAGCATTCTGATTTCAGTTTCATTGGCTTGAGAGTTTTCTTTCTTTTCTCATAGGCATTCTGTCCAAAAGTTCACACGCTTTCTCCATGCTACCATATTCTTCCATTAACTAGTTCTTCCAGTTGGAAGTTGCTTCACCATCGTGTCTTTTGCAATACAATCCTTTTCACATTTAGGCAATGATTGTCACTGTCCAGAGTCTTCAAAACCTGTTCATCTAATCCAGCCAACGGTATCCTTCAATTTCTTATTTAATGACTGAACACATGCCCAAGAAAATCCAGAATACCGCATCTCTTGTGCCATCCTATCAACAGTCAACCTACCTTCTCTATGCTTCTATTCTTGCACAGACAGTTTTTTGAAGCACTGTTTTATAGCACACAAGTGCGGCAGAGGAATAAAGGAAGTAGGCAGAATTTTTAAGAGGTGAGCTATGCCTATCTCTACTGAAAAATCTACCACCGATCTCTATCTGATATTGTCAAAATTTTCCAAGAGGCACACCCCACACTTTGTTATGGTCACGTTTTACAACCATAGGCGTGATGGTAGATGCATCAATAGTCATGTAGAAAATCTGGGGTCATCCAATCTATCTCACTTGAGATTCATTTTCTTCCATCATTGAACTGAAGGCATGGATCCAGAAAGAATGAATCATTTTCTGTGCATGGAGATAGATGTGGGCGTAATTATCTTTGCTGTTGTTTGCCATTAAAAGCCAATGTTGATTCACTTTACTTGTAGCACCGAACGACATGGCTTCATTTTGAGGATAGAGAAAGTATGGAGCTAATTTTTTCCATCGAGCAGAAAGGTTCACCTCGATCCTCTATGGAGATAATCTATTTTATTCTTTGTTGGGAAAGCTTGAGATGTTTCATGTGTTTTGTCTGAATTACCGGGAATCTGTGCCCAAATTTCCTTGTATCATGCAATGATGATCTGATATACCGTGTAGAAAAAGAATAGGCAGAAATTAGCATATATATTTGTTGGTGTTTTACCATAGTTAGGTCAGTTGCATATAGTTCTTTTTTACCATGGGATATGCCTTTTCACCGGCCAATCACATCAGCTTGAAAATCTCTAAAATGGAGGGAAGAGATTATTCATTTTAAGAGTCATTATTTTGGCTAGGCGAATCCTATGGCTATCCTTAGTAAATTTGTTGCTAGATTGTGTGAAATCTCATTGGTCTTATCTCATGAATATGGTTATTTTGGTATTGATTGTGCTATCGATTTTATAGCTTTCCTTATCCACTAACTTTCACCTGCTCACCAACAAGGACACATCATCATTCAACTCGCAGACTTAAAAAAAAAACCCTGCGCTGTTTCAGAGGCAGAAAAATGTGCATAACTCATGCCTAGGCCTGTACACTTATCACACGCGTAGGTAGCTAGTCTATATGCTTGCCCATCACATTTTTTTCATTTTTTAATGCCGCCCATATATCTTTCTAAAAACTGCGAGTAGATCTTTTTTTTGTATTGTCGCGCGTACATTGAAACACAATGCATTAATATCATACAAAGGTTTTATGTGAGATTTGGTTTGCTGGTGACAAGACCCTTTATGGTGATTAGACCAGTCTTGCAAGAGTGAAACACAATGCATTTTATAAGTTTCCTAACAAGAAGACCATTCATTTCTATTGATTGCAATGGGGTGAAGTGTGTATCATAAAGTGTGTATCAAGGGGTATAGTGTCAAAATCAGAGTGTTGTAGTCACATCAATGCCCATGTTTTGAATTAAGTAATGTTGAAATGGAAGTAATAACTTTTGAATGGAAAAAGTTAAGGGGTGAATGAATGCTTCCACCTATCAGATCTGCTTTTCCACGTTATCATCAGTCCTATTTTTCAATGTGCTGTAAATCACTTTCATTACTTCTTTTCTCTTTCTTTCTGCAGGGCATGATGCTGAGAATAGAAAGGTGCGTATTTTCCAAGGAATTTGCAGGGCCTTGAAAGCTTAAAGGACAGAGTATATGTTGTGTTGTCCAGTCTGCCATCATTTCAATATTAAATCTAAAAAACTGCAACTAACTTCATGGAATAATCATAAATTTGCAAGAATTTGAAAGCTTTCTTTCATAAATACGTTAACTTCAAATTTTATGGTTGCAAACTTTACACCTGTCAATTGCATTAGCATGAGAGTTTTAAAGTATTTTTCAACAAATCCTTTTTTGCAGGTGGAGGGGAAGTCAAATACACTGACATTATTTAGAGGGCTCGTTGAATGTTCTTTACTTTTTAGCATAGTTTTGCAAAAAAAATTAATGTCTTTGCATTAATTAGATTTTACCAATCCTATCTTGATAGAAAAAAGAATAAAAGATTATCAATTTGACTACACATCTTTGAAATTGATTTCTTTCAATATTTGTTTCTTGAATTGTTTCTTAACAATTAATTCTCATATATTTTTATTTTGCAGATTCCGTTTGTACATGGAACTTGCAAATTTGAAGCGAAGGAAACAATCTTTGGAGAATTTTTGAATTGAAAAGTGGACCTTGAGCATTGAATTTGAAATTAACAAAAGCATTTTTTAATGCTTCGAGCTTCCATTTTATTGCTTTGTTTTATGTTTTAAGTCAACTTACTTCAATTTGGGTTTAAAATCAATCATTGTCTTGATCTTTTCAAAAGTTGGGTTAAAACTGAACATTAGAAACTTACTAGCTTTTCGATAATTTGGTTTAAAATTGAACAAGGCAAACTTCACACTTGATTTTGGTGCTTAAAACGAATCACACAATTACTTTGAGGGCTATAAAATGAACAAGTGCTTGAATTGTGATTTTGTCTTGGGTGCATTTTGAATGCGTATCCTCTCCCCTTGCACTTCGTGCAATCTAGGGTGCAAGAGAAACACTCAAAATACATTTTATTGCTTTGAAACACTTCAATTTGGGCTTAAAATTTGAACATCTTGTGCGAGTGTGAGTAGGGGAATTTTCGCGTACATTCTCTTTCTTTGTGCCATCAAAGATCGATTGAGTTACGGATTGTGTCTTTGCTTGCTTTTGTTTATCTTAAAGGGCCTGCCTTGGGGAAAAAGTACTCACTTAAGGGAACGACTCAACCGGTAACACTCTAAAGCCAAGAGTATTTCCAGCCGGGATATAAATGTGGGTATTGGTTAAACGCCATTATCACGTAGTTGGCTCCGACAAGATGGATCCGAAAGGGGACTCTTGCCGTATGGGTCAATCTCCATGAACGGAAAGTCCTTACTAGAACCCATGTACTAGAATTTTCCAAAATCCTTGATCTATTTGTTGGTGCAAGAACGGTCGTTCTGAAGCCGCCCCACACTTTTACGGTCTTTAGTAGAAATGGAAAACATGCCATGGGAGTTTCATGGGTGTTGATGCTTGGCGCCCCATATAAGTGAGTGTCATGGAGGGAGCCAGTGGGGTCAAGCATCTAACCATTCGCTAAAGATAGGCGTAGTGGACTTTTCCAAGTGGGGATTCAACAAATATTGTCTTACACATCCATAGGGCTTGTAATTGTTCTTCATTTGAAAACACAGTGTTGTATTCGAAAACATTTTGCAAACAAACATTCAACATGATTCTCAAAATTTCAAACCCTTTTGAAGACAAATATCATTGACTCAATCCATATGTTACTGCTTTCCCTGGGGATTCACATCCTTAGAGGTTCCTAAGCATTGGATTATACCTCAATTTGTCTTCTTGAGTAAACAATAGGAAAACCCTTGCCTTAAGTTCATTGAATTTCCACATAAAATATCTTGTGGGGTTTAAAGAAATTAAGACATTGGACATCTTAGTTTGAAACTTTAATCAAAGAGTGTGTTTGTGGTAAAAAGTACTCATTAAGCAAAGATAACAAATTGGACCCCACACATGTGCTTGATATCTTTTGGTCATATTGGTCTTTTGATTGCTCTTAGAGAAAAGTGTGTTCTTCAATACCTTGGCCTAGTAAACAAAGTCTCTCTAAGTCTCTAAGGATCAAAAATCAAACACTTCATCCATCCAAACATTTATCAAAATTCATCCATCCAAACAACTTTAGAGCTTTGGAAACATCATTACCTAGACTTGGGTACATCCCTAAAATCACTTGTTTAGCTAGGTGTGTTTGGATGAATCCTTCCACGCACGCTTAGTTAAATTATCAACCATCCTTTGAACAAGTTCATCCTAAGATCACATCCAACATCTTAGGGTTTACAGGTTCATCATCCAAATCAACCAATCGAAATCAAAATCCCTAAGTCTAGCATTGATACAAAGTCCTTAAACGTTCATCATTCATATCATTTACACCTTTCGTCCTTCATCTCATCATTGGTCCTAAGAACCTTAGAGGTCACTTTGCAACAAGGTAAAAACACAAGAGGAACATGGAATACAAACTTGATCCATACATCTTGAGTAATCCAAATCAATTGAATCTTCAAAGCCTTACAATGTCGATTGATTGTCAAAACTCACACTTATACAATCCATACATGGGACCATTACCTTCGACAAATGTCAATAAAACAAGTGTGAGTATGCCCAAATCAAAGATCGGAACACATTTCCTGATGATAAATCCAAGTCCAAACCTACAAGTCTATCAATCGAACAATCAATCCATGAGCCTTCAAATGAACAACATCATCCCATCAAATCCCTACAAGCCAAATGAGAATTTACCAAGCACAAGTATTCCAAACATGAGCAATGGTCAATTTCAACCCATCATCATGAATCAGAATATTGTCCAAAATCAAACACAACTACACATCCCAAATCCACTTAAACAAAATCCGAATCAAGGGAGTCAAATTCAAAATCAAGATCAAATTTCACTTGAGCAACTTGCTTCACATGCCAAACTAATTGAACTATTGGGCAAAGAGATATCTTCACTCCAAAGTCAATACAATCTTCCATTGGTTAATTCATGTCATCAAAGCATTGAGTTGTGTCCGCAACCACAACAATATCTCCAAGGTCAAGAAGTTAGATAGCAAGGTCAACCACATTAACAAATCCAACCCCCACATGTCGAAGATCAATCACCACATCTCCAAAATCAATCACCACAAGGTCAAATTAAAGTAAAAATATCACAAAGAAACAAGCGACAATACACACCACTTGGGAGACCAATTGAATCAGTCTTGCAACAATTGGTACAAGAAAATCTCATCAAGGTCCCCATCTATGGGAACTATCAAGAACCCCTAGTTAAACCACCAGGGTATAATGAGGAGCACCATTGTGATTATCACAAAACAAAGGGACACACAACATTAAGTTGTATTCGACTAAAAATTCTCATCCAAGACTTGATTGATCAAAAGATAATTGCTATTGGGGACAATGATAGCATTGTCAATCTCTCCACCACAATTGTTGAAAATAATGATCAAGATCTATCCATCAATAAAGATGTTTTTGTCTCATCCAATGAGGCATCGACCAATGATTATGTCAAAAATGTCTCTACATCACCTAATGAGTTAGAGGATATATCTCGATAATTTATTCCAAAACATAATCAAAATCCTTCACCAAAGTCTAGCAATGGTCCTTCCCAAGACATATTGACATCCTTTGACCTCATGGCTACAAATACTAAAGGAACCCTAAACTCGACACTTGAGGATGTTGAACCACTTACCATGTCTAATGAAGATATCCAAGCACCATTTGTAAGTGATCCATCCTTTGAAACTGACCCATGTCAAGAGCTTGATCCAAAGCATATCGAAAGCAATCCCAAAATAAATCAAGATCAAAAATTTGTATCTCCAAGATACTACAATGATCTAATGGATATTCTCCTATCCACACAAGATGATCATATCCATGTAGCACATACTCCTCCATCTACCCATGAGATGCTTTCTACAGATGGGCACGTAGATGATCTTCATCTAGAACAAGATTTTGTTACACAAAAAGAGCAGATTCTTAACTCCTACAATCAAACGGAGTTGTCAACATCGGGATCAAATATATGCCAAACTCAGATTGAGGACATCATGAATAAAGATATCCATCATTATCCACTCAACAAAACAAGTCAAATAGAACATCCAGAGTTAGTAGAGCAGCAAATTGAAAGAACGTCAACTACGGTGGTCATTTGTTAGAGCATGTTTACTGAAAAAGATATCTCAAAACAAGCAGAATCAAGGAATGAAGGTGATACTATCACCATACTGGGGGCAACTTCATCTCAAGCAAACGTCAACATAGAAAGCACGAAGAGTCCTTATGATGAAACTAGTGTCAATACTACAACCAGTCACACCATGAATCTTCATCCACCCATTACCTCATCCACAAATTGGGACCAATGTCAAAAGAAATATTTGAATCAAAGTACGAAGAACATTATCAAATCAAAAGAAACTAAGAAGCATAATGGAAAAATAAAATACAAATGGATACCAAAGAATACAAAGAAAGATCATCCCTATCAAACTCCATCAGTCAAAGAAACTATGGGGAAAAATCAAAAAGGGAAAAGTATCCATCAAGAATGTCTGCAAAAGAAAAAGCAGGTTTTTCAAGCAATGTACAAAGTGTATCAAGCAGTTGGTCCTAATCCCATGTACACTTCCGTATCCACCCATCATTGCTCATCTTCCCAAGTTTGGAGAGTCAAAGGTTCCAAATTGTCAACCAATCCATCTCTTATCCCTAAACACACTCCATCCATGCCTCCACGCATAATTTCCAATTCTTACATTGATCGTGTATTGGCAACGACCCTTCATCATAAGGATTATGAAGGCAATCTATTGCAATGTACGCACGGAGACAGGGTTAACTTCGGTATCAACGAAGCAGATCAGAAATCTCAAAAGTTGCATTCAAGTGCACGTATCTTAGCAAAGTAGCTCCTTCAGGTAGGATATCGATGGCACATTATGATAGGGGAATCTGCATCAATGACACCTTGCGATTCAGCATGAGCTTAAAATCCTTCAAAAAAATCAAAAAAATCAAAAAATCAAAAAATCAAAAAAAATCAAAAAAAGGATTGAAAACAGTAAAGATAAAAATCGTCCTCTAGTGAAAACCACTACGGTGGCACTTTGGGCAAGACCATGATGAAAACCTGGCAAACAGGCATCATGAGTAGAATCTAGCATCTACGTGCGCCAGTTCTGTTGAAAGCATCTCATCCCATCCACAATAAATTGAGCATTCCATCCATCTTATCCATAATAAATCCACGCATCCATGAACCATTTATCCAATCCATTTTCATCCATATTCATCCATAGTCCAAATTATCTTGATCTTGGTAAAATTTTGGTACGTACACTTTACGCTTGCTTACGGTAAACATCTTAACATGGCCGTTTTCATTAATCCTATCCTATGCATCATTATCTGAGCCATGAAGCATTATGAGCTTTCTTGATCTAAACACCTTATCTTATCACAAGATAATCCTTGGCATCCTTTGCGTACTTACCTTATCCATCCATCCATACACCTATCCAAGCATCCATCCATAACATTCCATACATTGCTAGACAATGGGGGCAGATATGTACTCTTGAATCGAGAATAAATCTTGGTCTATATCCTCCAACTTATGTGGCGATCCGAACATTGGAAAACATGAAATCAAATTGGTCAAGCATCTGCAATCCAAAATCTGAATCACTAGCCCATGGCATATTTTGACGAGAAGAAATTCCTTATTAGTCTTCAACTTTCATCGAACATCGATCCAAACAATCACTATCAGTCGCATCTAGGTTGCACTTCAAACGTGAACATCACATCATCTAAAACATCTTTTGTTCCAAACCAAGCTTCAACAATCCTGATCAAATCAAATCCAATCAATTCGTCATCATCTTGGGATATCTTTCTCAATCCTTGTATTGCTTAACACTGTCCTTGCATTGTTGTGCATCCTCAACAATGTTATCATCATCATCAATCCATCGATTCCATTAGTCAACCTTAGCTTGGTCTTCAACAAAATCCAAAATAGAGCACTAATATCATCACATATCCATATCAAAATCGTCAAAATCATGCAAAAATCCAAAAACATTCATAAAATCAGAAAACATCAAAAACATTGAAATCCGAACTACGTCGTCTCTAAGATTAAACGTAGGCAAGGCTAATCTTTGATCAGCCCCCGAGACATCAAAATCCAAAAACATTCGAAAAACATCAAATTCCAAAAAAATTCGAAAGACATCAAAATCCAAAAACTTTTGAAAAACATCAAAATCCAAAAAACATTCGAAAAACATCGAAATCCCAAAACATCGCAAAAATCAAAAAATCAAAACATTTGAAAAATCCAAAATCCAAAAATAGCCTCAAAACATTCCAAAAAATGTCAAAAACATCCAAATATTTGAAAAACTTCATCCATCTCATCTCGCTTGCACTCGAAATAATCAATCATCCATAATAAATTGATCATCATCTTCATCCTTTGACAATGCAAACAGAAACAATCATAGCAGGCAACAAAATCAAGCTTCAATCGTAAAATCAAAATCGAAACAATGAACTATTGAACACAAAATCAAACTCTTGATCAGTCGCAAACATGTCAGTCAACCTTATATCAACAACCTATCAATCAACTTATCAAACCATCATCATCCTATACAATGCATGTCCTAGGATATATCGTTCCGACAATGGGCATCATTTTTGATATCACTTTGGATTCTTATCCTATCAAAACACATCCCTCTGGTTGAAGGTATGAAGAACATTGACTTGTTTGCGTACTTGATCTTTTCTTTTGATTTATCTTATTGCGCTCATTCCAAGGACCTCTCGATGATATCCGAATGAAGGATTTAGAGAGATAAGAATGGGGCAACGATCATTATCTTTTGTCTGTTGTGCTTGTTGGAGGCTCTTGTAATATAACTTGGAAAATACTTGCTTTGTTAGATATGAATGGAGGATGTTTTGGATAGCTTGTTGACTATTACATTGATTGGTTATACCTTTCCATGTTTTGGTTTGAGGTGTTTAAAACTTCTAAAGTACATCCTAGCAAGGTTTTCGTATGTCAGGTGTGAACAAGAATACTCCTATCTATTTGTCGAGTCAAAGTCCATCACACTAAGTACAACACCATCCTGGTCCTTTATACCTTGATGCATCATGCTTAGGCATGTTATCAAACATAAAGTAAGTGACCCATTTAAAATCCCAATCCTTGATAAGCAAATCATCATCTTTTCTCATCCATCATCATCATCATCATCTCTCATAATGTTGGCTTGTTGGATCCTTTTGTCATCATCTCATTTTTGCACTAACATCATAGCATGAATAGTTAATCATCATCACCAATGCATCCATCATGCATCAATCATGCATCCATCCTGCATCCAGAAAACTGTTAGCATATCACATATCATTCATATCATACATAATAGGAAACATTGATCATTTCACAGGCATTGCGTTTGCATCATCGTCATAATATAGATCCGTTAGTCTAAGCATTTCATAAATCATCCATTGCATAATCACAACATATCACATCATCAATCTCATCCATCTCATATCATATCATCATTTAAGTTGTTTAGGATAATATAGATCTGTTATTCTAAGCATCTTAAAATCATCTCATTTGCATCATCGACCATAACCACCCATTTTGAACCTCTTTATCACGAGATCGACCCTCAAATCAAATCTTTTCGCTCGATCTCTCGAGGGGGCAATGTACCAATGTACTTCTTTCTGCTGGGGCATCTGAAAAATTAGAAATTTTTTGATTTCGATCGCGACAAGTTTATTCTTTGAACCAACGCAACAAGTACATTGCTTCAAAGAGGGGCAAAATGTAGACACGTCAAATTAGCATTATGCATCACATTCGCTCATCAAATAAATAAATCAAGTTTATTTGTCAATCTCCTAAAGTCATCAGCTTAAATCAAATAAATCAAACTTATCATCAACCTTTTTAATCAAATAAATCAAACATCCATCATAATGCATTTCCATCCTTCTTGATTTAAATAAATCAAATATTTATCTCAAAAATGTCAAAACACCCTAATCATCATCTTAGCTAATTAATCCTGATTAAATCTAATCTAATGCATGTCACATCCTAACCACTTGCATTCTCTAGATTTGGCCACTTGCACATGAAATTGCATTTAATTGATTTATCAAAATCTTTATTTTCAACTTGGCATAAAGGGAGAATATTCTCCAAGTTTGAATCTCCCCCCAAGTGGACATGTACACTCAACAGAGCATTTATGAGGCCTTACATGTCTCTTACATGTCCCCTTCCAAAGGTCAAACGCAGCATTCATTGCAAAATTTGAATTCAAATTTTCCCTCTCATGGGCACATTTCCCTAATCTTGCACATACATCAACCAATCACATGATGACAAGTGTCCTTCTTTCATTGGCTTGATCTTTGTCCCACATTGGTCCATTTTCAACACTCTTAGCATTTGAAAATCTATAAAATAGAGGCTTCATCTCTTATCAAATCCTTCACAACCTCCACAATCTTTATGCAAAGTCACTCTCTTGGTTTGAGAACTGATTTTGTTCATCCACTCCACAATCTTAACATTTCATCTCCAAGATCATGCAAGGTCACTCTCTTCATTTGAGAAATGATCTTGTCCATCATTATCATTAGCTTATCAATCAAGGATTGGGAAAGGGTCACTAGCACATGTGACACCAATCCACTATAAGATGCTAGTTTGATCATTAGAATGATGCCTTTCTATGTTTTACTTGTTTCTTTGGCATCATTCTTGTGATTAGATGAATCTTATAGGGGATCTTTTGTTTGCTTTGGTTTACTAACAACACTAAGGGTTTTTGTTTTTGATCCAATGCAGATTTAGGGTCCTACAGTACCTACAAAGCACTGGTCATCAAAACATTATTTACGAATACTGAATCTTCTTCCTCCATCCAAGAGAAAGGTGCTTGGTCTAGTGAGATATCCAGTTCTTGCTCTTAAGACATCCCTTCTATCTATGCACTAAACTGAGCATTCTCCATTTTGGGAGACATATAATCCTTTGTGTTTGAAAACATACACTGGCCTCTTTGTTTCGCTATCATTTGTTGAAGATTTCCCCTCAAACAGTTTTGGGGCATTTGGCCATCGTTGCATGGGAAGCACCATGTGCTCTCATCTTCCACCAGGTTTTTCTAACCTGGGAACAAATCTTTGTTTGTGCTATTCTTAATAGTCTGAAGCGGCATGGTGACCGGGACTATCTGGCTCGTAGACGCTTGTTGATGATTACCCCCTTTTGGAGCTCCTTGATATGTGTTCTGCTAGTAAGGTGACCTTCCTTGATAAGTTTGCATGGGAGGCTTTGGAGGTGCCACCTGCTGACGCCAGATAAGGACTAGGTCATTTGCAAAGGATTCCATTAGGCTCTTCATATCATTGACATCTGTTTCTAGTGAAGAGGAGTCTGATGTACTAGGTTGTGTGTTCGAGTACACATACATGGATGGTGGTGATGCAGCTGATGTGCTAGGGAGTGGGATGGAAGTAGTTGGATTTTCCTCCTCTTGAGGTCCACCAAAAATTTACATGAGCATCAGCGGCAGAGGTGGGAGATTTTTAATGTCAATTAGATTATTCTCTACCTGCATAGCCAGGTCATATGCGTCAGGTAGGGTATCCCATCCCATTGTTTGTACCATGACTATGATGTCTAAATTAAAATCCTTTTCAGTAGAACATGAATCACACAGTTTTCGGAGGCTTGGTTGTCATAGGAATCCTCTACCAGGATTTGTGGAGCCTGGTGTTGAAGTTGATCATGGCCTCTCATGAGGCTCTCTTGATAGTAATCAATTGTTGTAGTAAGGAGGAGCTATCTCCTTTTTCCAAGAAGTGCTCAAATAGTTTCTCTTTAAGTTGATCCCAAGAGTGGATGGAACTGTAGATCAGGGATCTGTACTAGCCCTAAGCCTTCCCTTTGAAAGATGCAACCAGAAATCTTAGGGCCACATTTTCTTTTGTGATGTTGTGGACTCTGCAAACCTCCACTATGTCCTAGAGGTGTTCGGAAGGGGTTTTAAAATCCTCCCAGTAAACCTCAAAATTTCTTTAAGAGAATTGGTAGGTATGGCAAGCCACACATATGGGGGCATAGGTGGTTGTAGTGGGCTACCACTATCCAAGTTTACAAAATTTCTAAGATCGGGAACTAATAAGTGAGGCATTAAAAAAAATACATATGGACAGGGTAGATAGGTATTCTGATTTGGAAGGTTAGGCCTCTTGGGGGAGTAGATAGGGCTCTAGATTGAGGGCTAACACTTCTCACTCTATTGCTCCTAATAGGTGATATGGAACCTATAACTTGTCTTCTCCTAGTGACCAAAGTGAGTAGCTAGGAGTACAAGAAATTTCCTCTAAAAGATGCTCTTTTTTGGACTCTAGGCATGAGATTACTAGCCTCTCTTGTCAGTTTGATTCAAAAATTGCCTCTTCAAGGTTGACTATCAGACACTTGTGAAAAACCTGGGTCCCACCGGGCGTGCTAGAAAAATAACTGTTGATCATAAAAGCTTGTGCCTCTCCAAACAGCCTTATGGTAAATTCAGTAAGTGGGGGACAGAATTGTGCCTTACTGAATAACCTTTGGGATTGTTATAATAGATGGCTCTTCTCTTTGTGTTGGATAATGGGGAAAAGAGAAATGCAAAGAAAATAAAAGATGGTGATGTGTCGATGCTCTTACAACATTTCAAAGCTTAACAACTCCTTACTTCTGATAAAAAAAGACACAAAATTCCATAGATCCTTCATTTTTGGAAAGAGAACAAATGGCTAAGGATAAAGCAAGCACATATTATTCATTCAATATCCCCATGGGAAGCATCCATTAAGGTCTGACATAAATAAGGAACCTTAAAATAAATAGGAATTTTTTAGATATTTACAGAACCCTTTCGCTCTTATAGCATAATATGAACTTCAGCATAACCTTAACAGAAAAATGAAATAGTAAATGAACATGATCCAATTTCTAAAAGATATCACCAAACATAAAAGATACTAGCATATAAAATAATCACCAAGACTATTTCAGCATGACTTGACATAGAGCATTCAACATTTACAAAATAAGAAAAAGAAATTCATGATAAAGGCCATAGATGCATAATTTCAAAGATTTCTCCTTACTAATACTTATTTATGCTATGAAAGTAAAGGTTGGATGCCAATTCAATTAATAGTATTAACAAATTAAACATGTCATATAGTGTAAACAATGCTCTGTAAAAATCCTCCTATTCCTTTATATTTTAAAAGCTATGATTCATGATTATCCTAATAACTGGTCTCTATGATAGCTCCCCTAATAATCCATGTTTCTCTGTTGCAAACCCCTTTAAATAGCTAGAAGAAAGAGCAACTACCACAACCAATAGAGCTGAACAATTGCCAAGTGTTTATGCTTAATAGACTATAATCTGATCCATAGTCTGATTATTGATCGAAGTAATCTTTTCTAATAAAAATTGAGTTGCTTCCTTAATGGGTCCAGATATTATAGAAGTTCCATGAAGATATTCTATCAAAGGATGATCAAATCCTCTTACATTCTGGAAATACATTATCTGATTAACTATGAGGAGTGATGATGTCATCCCATAAGACCAATCCTAAAGACAAGAGCTCCATTATGCATTGTGACAAACTGCTAAAAAGAGATGTATCCATGGGAGAAACAATCCCACTTGATGAAGTGGCTGACATAGCATGTTGGTGGGAAATCTTTGAATTTATAAGAGAAGCTTGGGGAAAATCCCTGCCTGGCTGCCACGTGTCCCGATTCAGACCTGAAAGGAAAGCAATAAAAGAAAAGTTGTGCAACCACTATGTGGTGTATTCCACACTTTTATGCAAGAGTAATCTTTAGCCTTCGGGACGAGTTTCATCAAAATACGGAAGAAGTAAGGGCCGAAAGAGAAGACTATAGGGGCCAAAAAAAAAGTAAAACATTGAGGACAAAATTTTCTCCACAATGTGCAATGGGTACATTGAAGAGGTCTTAAAGGTGAATTATCATATCCTTGATCAAATGACATGCTACCTTGAGCATAACTCCCCAAGGACACATGTCATCCTTGGATTGTTGACATTAAACAACCAATCAAAAGTTAGTTTCTCTTTTCTCTCTTTTTTCTCTATATCTCTTATATTTCTCTCTCATGCTTTATCTCTCTTTGTTTATTCCTCTCTTTCTCTCTCGATATCTATCTATCTAAATTTTTCTCTTTCTCTCATTCTCTATCTATTGAGTTTCTCTTTCTTTATTATCCAATAGGCTACATACAATGTGATATTTGAGCCTAAAACAAGTCTCACACCTACAAACCATTATTGAGTCATTGGAGAACAAGTTTCAGCTGCCATTTAATGGTAAACCAGTTGTTTAATGGTAAAATCCTCTAAAATATAAGGTAAAAGCCTCCAAAATCTTACTTATCACATAAAAGCCAGATAAATATTGATTTGACAATTGGATGGGAGCATTCTATTTCCATTTACGGTATTTTTTGTCAATTTGATGGAAACTTTCTTTTTTCATTTGCATTGGTTTACGTTTTAAATCTAAGTGCAAATATTTCATAATCAAATAATACATAATTTCTTTAAAGAAAAAATCTAGATTTTTCTAAATTTATTTCATTCAATTATTTAGCACTTAATTTAATTACTTAATCTAGCCACATGCAACTAGAATTTGCAGCACATTCATGCACAAACACATACTCTCTAACATGTTAACATACAATGTACACATAGTTTTCTATCGATGTAATCCTTGAACCTCTTTTAGGTGCAAGTGTTAGTATATATTCCTCTCTATATATAGAATTTTCTCCCCTCTATCTCTCTTTCTTTTTTCTAATCTCTCCAAAGATCAATTAAAATATGAGAATTTTTATATATTAATTTAATTTGTTCTATATTTAAGAATATATTAATTATTAATTATAATAATTTCATATTTATATTTAATAATTTTAATTATAATAATGTTTACTTTCTAGTTTTATTCATTCTTTTGAATGTATGTTTTAATTTTTTTGTTTGTTTATTTTTATTGTTATTTCTTTTGTAGTGTGTTAATTGATTTTTCTCTTTGTTTTGTTCATGTGCAATTATTTTGTATATTTATTTATTTGCTTGTGATTTTGAGGTTGTATATTTGTACTCATGCATATGATTGCATTTTTTAATTTTTTTTTATAGATTTTCCTTCTTTGTATGCTTTTAAATGCATACATTCTTATATTTCACTTTATTAATAATTTTAATTGTTTTCAATTAATTTGTTCTATTATAATTCTTTGGCCCTTTTTAGTTGTTTTTCTAGGTGTGGTTGTTTATGTTTTGCAATCTTTGGCATTGTAATTTTTGTAATTTTTATTATAATTGTTATTTCTTCCTCCTATTCTTTTTCGCATTTAATTTCACTTTTTTCTTAATTCTCCTTTGTCTTGTCCTTCTAGGTCCTTGTGCATCATTTTCTCTCCTCCTCCCCTCCCTTTTCTCATTAGGTAATATTGGTCTACAACATTTCATTTTTCTCCTTAAGCTCTTTGTTTTCATCTTGATGTTGATACAAAAATTTCTCACACAATCTAATTCGGAAATCATTGAAAGATAATAACCTATATATTCTATTATATATAATATTAAATATAATTATAATATATATAATTTAATCTTTATTACTATTGTATTAAATATATATAATATATTAATTATTTTTGTATTATATAAAAATATAATTATTATTAATTATAATAATTTTATGTATGTATTTAATAGTATTGTTAAATAATATAATATATAATAATAATAAATAATTATATTATATTATTTATAATTTATTTTTTATTATATAAAATATACATTATATATATTAATTATGCTAATATATACTTATAAAGGATGTCTAATGTCAAAACCTAAATGTACTCATTATTAAGATATTTGGCCATAATTTTCATTTTAATAAACATACTCTAAAACCTTCATCAAAACCTTTTTTTCAGGCTGTAGCTCACCAAATTGGAGAAGTGAAAGCTCAATACCAGCAAGGAAGAGTTTGGAGGAGCGGAAACCAATAGCAACGGGAAAGCAGCTAAAAAAGGCAAAAAACAGCCGAAAAATGGCAAAAAAATGATGAACGGCTGAGATTCGTTTAATCGTCTTGCATTGATATGGACGTAAGATAGCCGTTGATACACTTTTATGGGTCGCCTCGTTCATAGAGGGAACGCCTTCGACGTAATTAAAAATCAAATTTTTTAAAGAATCTTTAGCCATGTAAAAAGAGTCTCCATAAAATTAATTCTTATATTTAAGAAATAAAGATTAATTGCACAAAGAATTAAAGACTTTTTTGCACGTATATTCATCCTTTGTGCAAAATTACAAAAAAACTTTTCACATCATTCAAGATTACTACTTGCTTATTAAAATAACAATACTGAATAAAAGGTAATTACAATCTTTTCCGGTAAGACGTACTGGATAAGGTTTTAAACTGTCATACATATGTCCCCATTTTCTATTATTATTTGGAAAGTAGGAGTTGCTGCGAGCTCCCCACTTTCTATTTAGAAATTTCTATAAATGCCTGAAGAAAAGGTAATTTAATGATACGGTAATTGGTGAACCCTGCTTTGTAAAACAGGTCCTCAAATTCTTTGGTTGTCCTTTCTTTCCCACCGGCAGTACCAGCCATCATGCCTATATCAAACAATAATCCTGCTCGCCTCTTCGTCCCTTCTTCTTCATCAACAACTGCATCCACAATCAATAATTTCCCATCCTCTGGTATTGCTTCATAGCACTTTTTTAAGATTTTCACGCACTCTTCATCACCCCAGTCATGCAAAATCCACTACAGCAAAAACAGCATAAGTCATGTCTTGTAAAACAAGCATTTCAAAAGTTAAATTCCATTTGCATACAACAGAATTTAAAAACACACCATTTGCTGTATTACCCTCCACATGCTCTACTCCTGCATTTTAAAAACTCCATGAGTAAAAAAAGCATAGAGCTTCCATCTTGATTCATGCCTCTGTATTTTAAGTCTTTTCATGCTAAACATAACACTCACTGCACTACTATTGTTTTTTCAAATAATACTTTTTAAAAGGCTATTGTACAGTTTTCTAAAATTCCCATGGAATGCAAACCTTGATCATTCAAAATAAAACTTTCATTACAATTAACTTTGTACTCTTGAAAATGTTTATGCAATTTTTTAAATGACAATTCTCTTATATTGCCTAGCTTCACAAATCAATTTTACCGTGAAACATATACTACTGCAAGTGAAGAAGAAATTTGATTCTGTTTGCTTACAAATTACTCTGGCTAACATTTTCCATAAAATTTAGAAATAAAAAATGGTTACTTGCAAGGTATGAAGTTTAGAAATGAAAATTGTTACCGACCATGTATGGGAGCAGCAGTCCTTATGACATGAGGAAGATCGAAATTGATGCCATGAATGTGGGGATATTCTGCAACGATTGCAGATATTGCAGTCCCCACTCCCCCTGCAACATCCACCACACTCTTCAACCTCTTAAACCCATCGTACATCTTCACTACAGAAGCCATTAAAGGGCTAGTATGAGTAGCCATGCCCTCATTGAAAATCCTGTTTGTTTCAGGATTATTGCTGTTGTATTCAAATAAGCTCATGCCATTGGCTTTGGTGAATGCGTGGCAGCCTTCTATGACAGAGTCATGAAGATGCTGATAACCATCTATTATACACTTTAAATTAATGGCCAACACAGTGGGTGCACAGGATTGTTGGGCACTATTTTTCACAAGCAACTTAGAGAGGCTGGTCAGGCCGTATTTGAATTGGGGATTTCCACCATAATCTACTGTGGTCTCCTCTGTGAAGACACTAATGGAAGCCAGAAGCCTCATGATTCTAAACAGGTAGTCAGTATGAGCAGGTTTATTGGTGGAAGTAGAAATATATGAAGCAATTTCTTCCACACAGAGGGGATTCTCACTACCATGAATGGCAATAATGTCAGGAATATTAAGCAAAACAGCAGCTCGAAGGGCCATGGGTTTGGCTGCTGAAAGACTTATTTCATAGAGTTGGAGATGTGCTTCCATGGCGGACTCTGAGGAAGCCATAGTTGGCTCATCCATTACAGACTTTGTCAATTTATAGAAGCGTGGAAAACCCATTGCCTAGATCAACCCTACTGCCAATTTGTGCAGGGCGGCCCAGTTCCTCACGAACAGGGGACACTGAAACGTGAAACAAGAATGAAATGTCGCCCGTTATTATATCTTAAACTGTTTCTAACAGTTAAAAAGTAGACTGTTCAGTAGTTTAAGAACGTGACCCTTTTATATTTAATGCTTTAAATAATGTGTGAAATATTGCTGTAAAGTATTTTATTTTTTAAAATGTATTGAAAGTCATTGCAGGTGTCTTAAAAAATATAAGTGGAGGGAAACGTCATTTAACACATGTAAAATAAAAAGAAAAGTAATAATAATAAAAACTGTGACGAGAAAATTTTGAATGATTGACTTATAATATTAAAATATTATTGTTAATTATTAAACTGTTTTTTTAAATATTTCAATAATGTATTTTTAATATGAAAGGTAATATTAAAATGGTAAAAGTATTTATATCATTTTTATATATTTGAATATCATTTATTGATTTAGTGGAGAATTTTGAAATATCTTAGAATGTTATTTTTATATTTAATTTTTGGTAGATTTTTTGTGAGTCATTTAACTTTTAATAATTATTTAAATAAACAATTATTCTTCTTTTTTAAAGAGTGTTTATACATATTCATTATTAATCTCTCTTTTTAACCAAAGGATCATAATATCCTTTATTTTCTATCTTCCTTTTAATTCTAAAGGTTTATTCATAGATTTCTCTTCAGTTGGGAAAAAAATCACATAACAATTCTACCCCTCTAAATTAGTTGTTGTCCTCAATAGCATAAGATACATCTACATCACAACTCAAAAAATACATAATCAATAATTGAAGAAACTAATATTGAATATATATCTATTCTTCATAATGTTTCTATATATAAAAAAATAAAAAATAACTTCATCTACATCCCTTTCTTCTTTAAATTCATATATTTCTCTCTTTTCAATTTTAAATTAACAAGTACTTTTATGACAAGGACTATACTTACATACATATCAAAAATTTACAATCGAAGGAACTAATGCTATTCTATATGTTTAATCACATATATTTTAACAGTATCAATTTTCCCCAATGTAACCTATTTCTTTAATATAGATGTAACTTCAACATTAAATTTACAAAAATATTATCATGTGTTGACAGAACAAATTTTCCTAGTGAATGGCATGTATATCACATACTATGTAGTCACCTATCTTTGAACTTCATATAATCTATATACTCAAAATATATTCTAAGATGATAATCATGCATTTTGGACTACAATAAGCCTTCAATATGTCTTTTAATACTATTGCAACTATAGACACTTCAAATAGACATCAAAAACTTTAGTCAATCTAACCCACATATATTGCATAACTATACATAACCATTTTTACACCATGAAAGAGTAATGAGTATTTTTAAAATTAGAGGTGGTTTCTCCCCTTGTAAAAATTTGACATGTCCTCATGTCTAAGGTTAAGAGAAACATTTTAGTTCCTTATCTTGTAATATATTATAATACTTTAACCAATTTTATGATGTAAATTGATCCTATAACCTATGGGTAATGGGCCCGTGATGCTTTTAAAATAGACATGTAATAAGTCAAGTTAGTTTTAAATAGACATAGCAAACATAATGCAATCCAAATGAAAATTTATATTGGATAAAATAACCATACATAAATGTGACTTTTTTTTCATCGTCCATCAACATACGAATATTGTAGTGTGGCTATCTCACAGTTTGGATCACAAAGTGAAGATTTACATCCCCTTTGGACCAGTATTATATAAGGTATTTAGAAAAAAATGCATATTTGAAGATAAAATACAATTTATTTAATGACATCACTCCATCTAATTCTAGAATATAACAATCAAAGATGTATCTTTGACTAGCACAATAATAAAATAAAGAAGCTTTCATATATAATATAATTATAATAGCAACATAGGGTGCTCTAATCCATATATAAGAGTATTAACAAAAATCAAATAGTATGATTTAAATTATAATTAAATAATATAGTAACACTACTTGAATAGGGTTTAGAATTCCATGTAACATGTGTAAATAATTTTAACATTTAAAATTAACTATGCACTTAGAGTGCCTCACCATCCATATTTTATGAAGCCACAAAATTAACCATGCAAAGTACTTGTTTAATTCAGTAGGTGATTCATGGATGATTAAAGTGTGGTCACTAATAAGTCCATTCCCAACCCCTCTAATGAGAATAAAAGTCAATTTAAGAGATTATTGTTTAAATTTTAAAACCTAAAAGGTAAGCATTCCCTTTGGTATATGCCTTAATCTTCTTTACCTCTAGATATGATTTATAGGGATGCAATTTGACAGTGAATTGTTGGTGGTGAATTTTCCTTGAGATGAATTTGTCATGACGATAAATTTTCCTGCATAAATTGCTAAAATGAATTTTCTTAAAACCAATAAAATACATACATAACATGTGGTGTTGGCTATCATAATATCTTGTTTCAAGATAGAAATACTAAAAGCACAAATATTGTTGCTTGTATTGGAGCGGAGAGGACTTGCAGGTGTTATCATTGGCATAAGATCAGTTTTGGGTACTCGACCATTGTTATAGTTCTGTATTGGATCCCAATCCCACTCTCAGCCAAAATGTGGAGTGATGAAAAATCTTCATCTGAAATTCTTACAGGACTTGGTCGTGATGACTTGGGAGGATGTCATTGCCGAACCTGAGTATCTCCCTTTCTCGACATGCATCTAATAGTAAGACCATTCTAAGATGTCAAGAGAGTGCTCACATAGCAACTCGTGGCGCTCTGGGAAAACTCACAATCCCACGCTGGATTTTCATGCCTCTAAATGTGTCTATTCTGAACATGAACAAATCCTTAACCATCCCTAACCAGGTATGTGATAAGACGAGGTAGAATGGTCGAGCAATGCCAAGTTGTGAATGGCATAGACAAGGTTCGTAAACTGTTTGGCATAATTGACAGTTGGTGAAAGGAAGCAAATGTGGAGGTCATTATAAAGTACATATAAGTAACGTCCAAGAGCAATAGAATATGGTCTATTGTCTTGTAATGTTCAAATTGTGACTGATTTTCAAGTCTTAGGCCTCTCTGCACATAGAAATTTCACTTTTTCATACGATAGACAAATACGTGTCTTTGAAGTTTTTAAATGGGGGTTGACTCTTGTCTTTTTCTCATTGAGTGCATGTAAAATGTCAGATTTATGCAACAGCATGCATCTGCAACTAAGGATTTTTTAGGCTAGCATGTCAAGCCACTGCGTATTTCAACAAGAGGCAAATGACAAGATAGTTTAGCTTTATTGTTTGTAATTATACTTAGTCCCTATTGGGTGTCTTCTTGGCTTATACTGGACCAAAGAGCAAGGCTACATTTTCTAAAGGCAATGCCAAGCTGGCAAGCAGAAGGCTTGACTGGATCTCCTAATCGTTACATATGCTTCGGAGCGATCAGTACATGTAACCATTTCAGATGCATCTTATCAAAAAATAAATCATCAAACGCTTTGACACGTATCGATATATGATTCATATTGAATGGCAGAATGTCACCATGTCAAATAACTCAATGCAATAATTTGTTGTGGCTACCAAGCGATAGCTTCTTAGGGATGGTGCATCTGCCTTCACTCTGAGAACAAGCACTATCGGCAGTTGTTTCCTGTATCCATCTATCTTCAATCCTATTATGCTTGTGGTGCAATATCATATTTGCAGTAATTTATTTTTCCATTAGTGTCATTGCTCAATTCAGAACCTGACATCTTACTATTGAGAAAATGTTTCTCAACCTTACAATTACACAAGGTATTGTTCATCCGACGATTCAGCCAATGACGATGGGGAGCCGTGGGGGGGATCCCCCAACGAGGGGTGCAGGGGGATCATCCCCCTAGCTTGAGTCCAAGGGCAGCATGCCCTTGGGGGGGCTCGGGGGCAGTGCCCCCAAAAGGAAAATTTTATTTATATTTTATTATTGTAAATCTGGACCATTCATCATTATGTATCATATCCAACGACCGATATTCTATTAGCTTGACTTTCCATAGAAGGCAACCCTATTTTATGAGGGCATTGTATTATGGTTGTGTATTGCGATGTATTCTAAGAGTCTAATAGCCGTTGTGTTGCCTTTGGATCTCTAAGTGGTGATACTCCTATGAGAAGCTTGCTCTACAAGTATATTGTAATCTTTGTGATTTTTGAATAATATATTGGGCGGCTTTTGGAGTGTGGGGTTTTTCTCCTAAAAGAGTTTTCCCCACGTAAATCATTGTGCTTATTTTTGTTTAAGTTTCTATAACTGTTAAAGATCTGTAAAAGTTTGCATTATTCTTCTCTCAAGGTTAGTGTAGGAAGTTGTTCCGCTACCTTAGCTTCCTTACACCTACCATGCTCTGTGTGAATGTCACTAATGAAAATAAAGGAATGGAAGGAGGAGGAATCCTGCATTTCAAACTTGAAACACCAGCAAAGCCACTTGCAAAGCCCCCAAGAGCTATGTGAGATGTAACTTGGTCAATAGGAGTAACAATCACAATGGTCAAATTTGAAGATGACTTTTTTGCATGAAGATAGAATCCCTACAATGCCTCATAAATTGTGACTCTATAGCATATATAGACCTTGGGAACAAATAACAACATGATGATGCCTAATATAACGCTCTAGAGACATGACCCCTCACACAAGAGGTCTCAACTTTTATGTATTATGTTCATTTCAGTGAGGGTCTCGTATTCTATATACTCTCATAAAACTATATGGATATCAAGCAATGAGTATGGTTCGTAATCAATGGTGCTCTACAAGACCTCGATGACTATATGAGATATATAATAGAACAGGAATAGTGAGTACCTCAAATGTTTTAAAGGATATAGACATAACAAAGAGGATATAGATTTCCCCAGTGTGAGGGATAGGTTAAAAGCAGGTTTTGATGGGATGCAAAACCCAGTACATAACAGTTTTGAAGGGAAAACCGTAACCCAAACAAAGAAAAGCAAGTTGCAAATAAGATAAACCACAAACCAATAGCAACTGCTAAAAGATAAACATGACTACATAGGCCACATCAAACAAATAAGCAAGGGCTCAAAACCCCTTTACAACTTGGTTTTAACTAGGACTAGAAACCCTTAGATACACAGAGAAACCACCTGCATTTGTCAGACATTAGCAAACCAACCACTCATGGATGACACCACTAAGCCAAGAAAGAAAACTTGCTTAATGGTGTAGGACACCATCAAACCCCTAAAAAAATGCCATCAACTGGACAACAACCCCACCTCAATAGGGGAGTTAGAGAACACAACGTACAAATGGAGCACATCAACCATCTTGCAACAGAACCTCACCAAAAGCACCAACCCCAACTCCACCTCAATAGGAGGGAGCTCCCCTCTAAAGGAGAGGAAAAAATGAGGGCCCAACCCTCCAAAGCCATCACTCTTCTGCCCACACATGCTCCACCTCAATAGGAACCAATAAAATAGAGAACTCTCCACCAAGCCTACAACACCCACCTCCACCTCAATAGGAGTAGTCTTCACCTCCATAGAAGACAACAGTTGTAGAATCTGAGGGAAAAATTCAGAAGAGAGAGCAATCACAACCACCTTTGGTAAAGCAAGGAACTGAACCAAAAAAGAGGGAGAATGCACATCCATCAGAGAGAAGCACCAAATCAACTAAGCCTTAAGAGAAGGAAAATGAAGCAACTCAGCCCACAAAAAAACCCATGAAAGGGGTAGAGTGAAACCTCCAACTGGGTACATAGAGATCCAATAGAAAGAGATCCACTAGAAAGATCATATAGATAGAAATTTTTATGAAAAGAGAAAAAGACCCATTCCTAAAGAAAAGCACAACAAAGCATAAGGGGATCCCAAAGACTAACATAGACCACTACTTGGAAACCCAAAAATAGCCCATCCTGTAAAACAAGACAAAGCCCACGACCAAGACCAATAGCTCCAACAATCTCTGCCTCATAGAAAACAATGTACTCCTCAAGGGGTTATAGATAAACAAAAGAAGCCACCTCCCGCAAATAAACAAAAATAGAAAGCCCTTCAAAATGAAGAACTCCACAACCCACAAAGGGAACAGAGTAGTTTCCCAACATAGCAACACTAGGAAGAGCAAGGGTGCTAAATCCAAACCACTCAACAGAGCTAAAAAAAATTAAACAGCACAAGTGACACAGTTCCTAACTCAAAACCAAAGCCCCTCCATAGACAAGGAAGCCAGTTGCAAGGCCACTCCATGCAAAGGATCCAGGGAAAAGAGACACTGAAGCACACAACTGAGGAACCCAGAGACTTACCCAAAGTAGCAATGACCCACAAAAGAACCAAATAGGCACAACAAAGGCCAGCGCATAAACAACAAGACTGGTGCAACCTCCCAACATGGCACCCATGACCCAAGCAAAGAGAAACGCAAGCAACACAACCACCTTACCTCCCCCAAAAGGGATGACACCAACATGCCAGCAAATTCGGGCAACAGAAGCAACAACCTCAAGTCACTTGACCTCTAGAAAGCTTCCATCTAGGTCATCTTCATCTACTCCCTCTCCTTCTGTAGATTCAAAACTCCCACCTCTCGCCCTCTCGCTCACCATTATACTAATACCTAAGATTTCAAATCAATGTTAACAATAGACAAGATTTAAAATATGTATATAAACATACATATATGATCTAGGATTTTAAATAATGTCAATGAACAAATTAAAACACAAAATTAGCATAACCTGGGTCTTCTAGAATCAATTCTTATGACTCAAAGGTTAGGCCAAGCGTATACAAGGAGAATTTCTAAAGATTAATTGATATGAAATTTCAAAGATAGGAAGGTTTGATCATTTAGGATCTGATACCAAACCTGATGCTACTTTTCTCCATTGGTTATTTAAGTAATAGCAACATATTTAATATAATGAATATTAGAATTAAGATCATTTGAGTTATGTATTATTATCAAAATAAATGTGAAATTAATGTAAATTTCAAACATAAATTAACACCATAAATGGAATAACACATTGATTGATATAGATAATGTCACACAAATTAATCATATTAACACCAAAATCATATAGATAATGTCCCCAATATTATTAAATCAATAGTTTTCAATACTTATTTGTGAATATATTTTCAGAAGCCACTTAGAGGAATGGCTACAATTCCAGGATCTTTACAGTGAGGAGGCACCCATAGAGGGACTGGTTCTTGCACAGAACACCAACCTACCTCAAAGGGCCTTACGGTTAAACTACCTACCTCAAAGGACCTTACAGTAAAGCCCTAGCCAGGACAATTTCAAGTGTACGGTGTACCCCGAGTTGGACACAACCCCTTCTCCAACTACCCCCAATGCCAGCTAAAGATCTTAACCTTCACTACTTTGTACCTTCTCAATTTGTCTTTTCCTTTTTCTCTTCTCTCCTTGAATGTTCTCCTTCCTTGAATGTTTTTTCCATGTCTTCAAATGAATGATTTATATATCCTTTTAAGGGGTGGTTTGGACAAACCATCACATCCTTTCACAAAAGGTTTTCTTTTAATAATTATTGAAATAAATAATTATTCTTCTTTTTTAAAGAAATTGTTTATACATATTCTTTATTAATCTCTCTTTTTAACCAAGGATCATAATATACTTTATTTTCTAGATCTCCCTTTTGATTCTAAATGGTTATTCATAGATTTCTCTTCTCTTGGGAAAAATGTCACATAACATCTTGCCTCAACTAATCCTAGAATATATCTATAACCAACACAATAAGCAAAAGATTGTCAAAATTCATTAGTTCTATACTACAAAACAATATCAAATAACTATTATGAATTGTCACTATGAAAATTATAAGTAGTATCTTTATGAATCTAATTATCATTTTACAAAACTAATAAGGTCTAAGTTAAATGATGGAAATAACTTGATAGTTGATCATAATTGTGGGGATTTGCTTACTCTATTTGATAATCATATTCATAGTGACCAAGAACTAGCCATTTTACTTCATTATTGTCTATACTTTCATTACCAACCTCATAGAATATCCTTAAAAGACCTCATATTTATAGTTGAAAAATGCATTGCAAGCATGATTCTACCATTTTTTAATTTTACCATTAAAATGACGTGTCTTTGCCCCATATAAGATCAAGTATATCATATATATTTCCAAAGTAATACTCTTGCCATTTAAAAGCAATATTTTTATACTATGCTTTTACTTTTTGAACTAGATGGCATCTTGCTTGGCTTTCAAAATAGCCTTACGAACATTGTGTAACAGCGAAATAAGTATCTTATTATTTACATGTTTCCATCCCATGGTGAAAATATATATTTTCTCGCTATTTTTATCGAGTATCAAACACCATTGCGATTTAGACAAGTTAATTTAGTTTGTAGATTGTTGGCTCACCAATCAAACCAATTAGATCCAAGTGATTCATGATTAAAATAGTATTCTCTTAGAAGTTGGTCATGAAGAAAGGGATTTTTAAAATGGTTTGTCTGCCAATTTTCATATGATTCTTTTTCTTTCAAATTTATGTCCACTAACATTGTTGTTTAGAATACTAGCTTGAAACAATTGCATTAGATTTATGTGTCGGAAAATGTTAATATTAAATTTACTCGAAAATTTTCGATTGATTTCACTAAAGCTTCCTCTACATTAAAAATGATTGAAAATCAATAACCAACTATTATGGTATTTTTCTTCAATAAAAATTAATTTTCTAGGAACTACCTATTGTCAATCCCCAAGTTCTTCTTAATATGAAGAAAACAAAGCATACCAAACCTATTATTGTAACAACACATAGTCGTCACTTGACATTGACCTAGAAGAAATACATCGATTAAAGAACCTTGGAACCATTCTAACTTTCTGATATTTCCACTAATAACTAAAAACAACAAGAAACTCTATCAATCGATTGATTCTACAGTTGTGTTTACCTTGCTAGCTGCCTCCTATTTGTTTTCCATGCTATATTAGTGATTCCACATTTTGTAGACATGTCTATTAGAAACTTGCAAATACGATATATTTACATCTGCATATAGCATCCACTTGAAACTTTCTAAATATTGTTCAACAAATCCTGCAATATTTACATTCCATGAAACCACATTCTTGTGAGGCATTTTGTCAAACATTTCCAACGCCTTGGTTATGCTTTCACGCTTTGCATGCAAATCTTCTGTTTAGGCATCCGTAGGGATAATGTTAGAAGAGGTTGAGAAATTTGGAATTACACTTGCCATTTGTTTTTGTTTGGAAGTTCCAAATAATTTTGCAAAATTTCCTTTTGTGCAAACACTGTAAATATGGTGTGGTATGAGGGCATACGGCAAATTCATCATCAACAATTCATCAATAGAAAATTTATCGTCAGAATTGCTGGTGGCAGTGAATTTTCCCGTGGTGAATTGTTGACAGTGAATTTTCCATCAATGAATTGCTGACATTTTCCTAAAACCATGGTATGAGATCACTTTATTTTCTAATAGTTCACGTCTTGTCTATGCTGCTCCATTTTTCATACATTTGTAAGAGAGATGGACCAAAACCAATCTCCCTGTGGTTGTTGCTTCAATCTAGTTCTAGAGCTCCCATTTTGTCATAGGCCATGGGGATTGTGATGTTATGTAACTCCATGATTGATGGATGAATAACACCATTTTTAGCAATGATTCTTTGTCTTAATAATTTTGATCACTAGTATTTCCCTGTAGAGAAAAGAAATCCACGCTGCATGTTGAATGGGCGAGAGAGAGTTCCAATGCAATGACCATGACAATAGGGTATATTATGATTCTTTCATTGTTTTCTTCTTTAATTTACATGACTCCTTGATTCCATTCGATGTGAATGGGGTATACCTTCCCTATCTCCATATCCGTCGGATCATCTCAATTCACCATGACAGACCAACCAGATTGGCACATAGGTCCACTAGAACCTGTCGACATAATACATAGTCGAATAGATAAATGAAAAAAGACTTAATAGAAGGATTCATGTTTTAGAGACACGACTTCTAGTAAAAGGTCTCAACCCTTAGCATTGTGTCCATTCCGTAAGGGTACCGTATTCTCTAAACTCTTGTACAAATCTTTGGATATCCAGAAGTGTGAATGGTTCATAGTCCATGTGATCTTCCAAGAAGACATCAATAGTTATACGATATGTGTAATAGCAAGTGTATTTCAATAGTTTTTATGTGCATAATAAAGAGGATAAAGATTTCAAGAGAGTGAAGGATAGGTTAACTTAGAATTAAGGTTAAATGATTAATATATATCTGTATTTTATATTAGTATTTTATTATAATTGAAGAAGATTATGGGTTTATAGGTCAATAATATATATAGTCTTAATTGATATGGTGTCTTAAACTGAGTATAGGTATAATTAAGAATTTCTCAAAGCAATATGAATATGAACATGAATACACATATGATTTAGGATCTTCAATAACAAATAATAGAAAAACAAAATTAGCATATGGAGAAAGGTTATAAATTAGGTCTTATGGAATCAGGTCTTATGGAATCAAGTCTTATGGCTTTAAACGTTAGGGTAAGAATATAATGCTAGACATTTACAAGGAGTGTTTTAAGGGTTGGTTACTATGGATTCTCAAAACATGAAGAAAATTTCAAAGATAGGAAGGCATGATCATTAGGCTTTGATACCAAATGTAATGCTACTTTTCCCCAATAGTAATAGCAATAGATTTAATACAAAGAATATTAGAATTAAGATAATTTGAGTCACGAAATGTTATCAACATAAATGTGAATAAAAGTCGGTATTGGCATGGTGTGTTGGTTTATTGGTGGCATTGTTGATCTTGCCACCAAGGTTCAAACCCCGTTGGGGTGTTATTGTTGAATGGTTGTATCTGGTTCATAGCTCCAATCAAAAGCGTTTATCCCTTGAATAAAAAAAAAATGTGAATAATCAATGTAACTATAAACATGTGATAATTAAGTAATTAACATAATAAATGGAATAACACCTCCATGTAGATTAATCATATTAACATCAAAATCATATAGACAATATTCCCAATATTATTGGATCAATGGTTTTCAATACTTATCTGTAAATATATTTTGAGAAGCTAGTAACCGACACTTAGAAGAATGGCTACAAATCTAGGCTCTTCACGGCAAGGAGGTGCCCTTGGAGGAATCGGTTCTTCCACATAACACCAACCTACCTCAAAGGGCCTTACGATTAAACTACCTACCTCAAAGGGCCTTATAGTAAAGCATTGACTAGAACAATCTCGAGTGTACATTGTACCCTGATTTTGACACACATTGTGTGCCCCTTCTCCAATTGCCCCCAATGCTAGCCAAAGATCCTAACCTTCACTCCTTTGTACCTTCTCAAGTTCTCTTTTCCTTTTTCTCTTCTCTTCTTGAATGTTCTCCATCCTTGAATATTTGTTCCATGTCTCACGTGAATTATTTATATATCCTTTTAAGGGGTGGTTTCCAAACCATCAGACCCTTTCATAAAAGGTTTTCTTTTAATAATTATTTAAATAAATAATTATTCTTCTTTTTTAAAGAATGTTTATACATATTCTTTATTAATCTCTCTTCTTAATGAAAGGACCATAATATCCTTTATTTTCTATCTCCTTTTTAATTCTAAAGGGTTATTCATAGATTTCTCTTCTCTTGGGAAAAAGTCACATAACAGACAGTATGAAGCGGTACTTAAGTTGTATGTGTTTTGTTTTAGAATGAAGTAAAAAATTCTTAGCAAGAAGAATACCACTTTGGTTGTCTATGTATAAAAAAGTATCAATTTGCTACTTACCTAATTCCTCTAGAAAATATTGCAGTGAAATCATCTCTTTGCTAGCTTCAGCTGCGGCTACATATTCAACTTTTGTGGTTGACAAGACAACAACCTTAAATTACAACCTTGAAACCCAACTAACTATTTTCCCTCCTACAGTAAACACATAGCCTATAGTAATGTGCTTGCTATCAATGTCACCCGCCAAATCAAAGTCAACATATCCTTATAGAGCAGTGTTTGATCCTCTAAAACATAAATGCTTTTTAGTCATACCTTTCAAATACCCGAGAATCCATTTCACAACATTAATATGTTTCATTCTTGGATTACTCATATACCTTCTCACACCTCCAAAAACATGTGAAATGTCTAGCCTCATGCATACCATGGCATACATTAAACTGTCAAAATTTGAAGAATATGGAACCTTAGACATGTTTTCATCCTCCTCTTGTGTCTTTGGACACATCTCCTTGGTCAATTTAAAATGACTAGGAAAAGGTGTGCTAATAGCTTTTGCATTTTACATATTAAACCATTTCAACACCTTTTCTGCATATTCACTTCGAGACAAAGTTAAATTTTTATTTTTCTTGTCCTGTAAAATCCTCATACTAAGGAAAAGTAATGAAGTAAGCCACAAATAAAGAAGTGAGGTGTGTGAGAAATTGATTGAGGTAGCAATACATAGAGGCTCATACCCGATGAAGATGGAGATGGTGCAATGACAGCCTTACACTCGGGCCGAGCTAGGGTAAATGCCCTAGCTAACCGATCTTCTGCCCCAGCGATGCAGGAGGGTTTTGGTGTTTAAGGGGCGAGTTCTTTGGTTGGTTGTTATGCAGGGGAGGCTGGTGGAACTCATACACTTCCGAGCCAGCGTGGCGTGTTACAGAGTGCGTTCCTCGCATGTGAAATTAGTTTGAGTGTAGCGGATGTGGCAGTTTTGTGAAGTTCTGGTAGTAAAGAGTGGATCGGAAACAGCAAGGAAGTTTCTTCCGTTCGTCTCTTCCTCTCTTCTGGTGCGAGTGTGGGAGAGCTGGAGTGGCCCTTAGTGTAGAGCTCGGGAGGTAGGAGTGGTAGGGGTTTCGGCCCATTATTTCTTTTTGTGGGTATATGCATTGGAAAAGGGTTTGATGGATTTATCCAAAGGAGAAGCTTCTAGGGTTACCCTTGATTTGAGTTTCCGTGCAACATTTTGCTCGATGACCCCAAAGGATGGGATGTCAACATTTAATAACAATTTATTTGCTATAGACCCTGGGACGGATAGTGTCGGATTGTCCTCTGGTTCATGGATCACAAAGGTCAATGGCTGTCTAGAGCGGTGCAAGGTGAGACCGAAATTTGTTGTTCCGCCTGATCTGATTGCCGAAGATATTGATTACTACTCAAATCATTCCTTATATTGCAAATTTTTGGGGATGAGGGTTTCACTCCAGTTTTTGGAGACTTGGGCTCAGAGAACGTGGGAGCCAGTGGGAGAAATGGAGTTAATGTTGTTGGCTAATAATTACTTCATGGTCACTTTTAACTGCATAGCGGATCGCAACAGGGTGTTTGAGGGAGGACCTTATTTTCATAATAAGGTGGGGTTGTTTATCAAGTCGTGGCATGCAGGATTTAACCCCACTGAGGAGCTTCCTAATCGCGTCCCGGTGTGGGTTCGTTTACCTCGCCTTCCAGTGGAATGCTGTCGGGAGGATGTGTTGCTTATGCTGGCTTCGCTCCTTGGAAAACCAGTTGGAGCTTCGTCACAAACCTTGGGGAAAAAGGTAATGACTTTTGCTAGAATTTGTGTTGAAATTGACCTAAGTAAGCCTATGCCCGATGCAATAGATATGTGTGTGGGTTCCTATTCTTGGGTGCAGCAATTGGACTATGAGACCCTTCCTTTCCGCTGCAGGCTCTGTCGTGAATATGGCCACTTGCTGAGAAAGTGTCCAAGATACAAGCCGGTGGATCCCCAGCCCTCTCAGCCATCTAGGGAGCCTCCCAGGGTGGATAAGGGGATGGGCTACGCTCCTTCTGCAGGGGTTGATAATGAGGGTTTTGTTCCTGTCAAGGCTCGGAATAAGAGTAGGGGGCAAAAGAGGCCTTTCAGTGAAAGGCAAGAAGAGGGCACTTTTAACAGGTTTGAGGTTTTGGACGACCTTAGTCATCAGGAAGTTAACCCAGGTTTGGTAAATTTGGAGTAGGGGATTGAAGGGTTTGCCCAAGAGGAACCTGCTCACGATTCTTCTGTGGAACCGCAAGATGATT